>CM055912.1:18553783-18781283 GCA_029582155.1 Panopea generosa
TTTATGAATGCCCCACAAATGTTGAGGAATACATCACGTTATGTTATTCTCCTAAGTATTCATTGGCAAGTTGATGCCAAAGTGAACGTTTTTGTTGTTTGTTGCATTAATATGATGAAACGTTAAGTTTTTATAATGTGCGTGGTTGTGTTCAAGGTTATAGAGAAAACAAACAAACAATTTATTGTACTTTTATTGCCAGTCTTTACCCGTGCTTTATATTACGATTTTTTTATTAGACTATCGTGCTATCGCTTTGCCAAAAGGCACACGCGATACCACGATAACACGATGATTATGCCACGACAGTTCCCGAGTGGCCCATACAGAACATCGTAATATATCCGGCTATATGTCATGTTTTTTATTTATTTTTAAACTGTATTTATTTATTTTATTTCATTTAATCATAATAACATTGCGTATCAATACATTGGTGTTCTCTTTACATCAATGATAATAGTGTTTCAACAAGTAAAGTTTTGTATATGTATACATGTTATTGAATATTTATATATGTATACATGTTTATGCATATTTATATATGTATACGTGTTAATGCTGGTGTATGCATGTAGATATGTGTATGTGATACATGTGCATAGCAATGATATGAAGAGAACAAAACATTATGATCAAACTGTTTTTATTACAGTTTTTGCTCTGTTTGGGTATCCCCTTTATGACATTGCGCATCTCTCTATATATAGAGACGATATTCAATGTTCTTCCAAGGAGTGGAGAGTATACATAATTTTGAATCTAAGATAAAATCTGTCACATTCCAGATATCAGACTTGAAATCTTAGAATCGAACTCAAGAATGAACTTTAAAAAATACACTTTGAGACCATTTTAGACCAAAATTTACAAGCATGCAGGGGACACCAAATATATTGTCATATACACTCTCACAGTTATTCTATCTGTGATGGTAAATTGGATATCTAAGGTTGAAATTTTGATTTTCAAGCTTTGGAAGTCTAAGAATAGATTCAAGAATAGCTGTTGGACACGGCTCAGGGTATCTGTTAAGATCAGACATAGTTTTTAGTTCAATGTTGAACAAAAGTTCACAGTTCATATTTGTATACAACACAAAACTGTATATCACTGCTAAAACTCATTATATATTTCATATTTAAAATCAAAATAATAAGTATCTAAATATAACTCAAACCACAGGTGTACACAATCTTTTGAAGTTAGAACAATAAATTATCTGTTTCCACCGGTAATGCAAATGTATGTGGGCGATAATCATTATCTAGTACTAGAATACTTATCAAATCGGTTTTCTATTATTGTTGTATATACATGCGCAGCTGATAAACAATGGAGACAAAAATGTAAGCCGTTAATGCTTCCAAGAATTTGGCAACTTCTTGAGACGTAAACATTCTTACAAAACTAGCAACACTCACGATTTACGATACTGGTTAGACAAATATATATATACTCATCTGCATCGAAGGTTAAAGCTGTTTGTCTGTGAATACGCATTTGATATATTTGATACATCTTTGCTTTGCTTTCTGTGCATGTGCATAATTGCAATAATAACTATTGTGAAATACGCGGTACTATATATAGATAAATCTTATGTACTAAGGGGTTTATTTGATTGACTGAACTAACCACAAACTGAAGTATGGAAAACTCAATTATACATAATATATTACGACAAAGAATTAAAGGTAATGAATAAGATATAGACGGAATCGCATCTAGCGCCGTTGTCCAAAAACGTCATGTAATGCCAATTTATTCATATCTCTTTACATGGTTGGCCTGCTCAAAATCGGTATTTCACCAGCTATCGGAGATTTCCGCAAAACACGAGCAATACTCGCCGAGATTTTCCTGAATTATCGACTTTATCCTGTATTTGGTTTTGCTTTATTTTGTCCATAGTTCCTGATTCTGAAGGTCAAGGAAATCGTACCCTGAAATATATTCGTTATATATTTTAATTGATATACCTAACTTTGTCAAAATTGTACAGGAAATAAAATTTCAACGAATGGCAAATACAAGACGAAATGAAATATGAGCTTTTTGGGGGTATTGCATTCAATTTGCCTAAGTGTTTACGAGTGAAAGTCAACGTTCACTAATCTGTACCGTGTGTGATCATTGTTTGTGTTCACTACCGTTTTTCACCAAAGTCGCATATTGTGAATCAGTCGTTGCATTCGGTATTGCAGGATTACATTCCACCCTTGCAGCTTTTGTTGTTGTTGTTGATGTTGTTGTTGATTTCCATTAACTAGCACCGTGAATTGAACCCGAAACACCGTGACTAGAAGTGCTCTACAGACTGAGCCAATGGGGCTGACGTAAGACGTTATTTTCGGTATTAGGAGATGACAGTCCATCCTAGTCGTTGTGGTTATTGTTGTTGTTATTTTTTTGTTGTTATAATAAGTGTTTGCACAATTTGTTCCTTGCTGTTTGTCACGTGACGTCCGTTGAACACGTGACATCAAATTTGGTCCCAAGGTTGCTCGATCGGGCTTAAATTGACCTGGGTACAACTTGAACGTTATTCTGTCTCAGAAACTCAGATGTTATTCTATCAGTATCAAAACATAGTCCGTATATTTTATGTGTACTTTTATTGACCGTCCGTATATTAGCGTAGTGTGCTGACAGTACAAAGAACAGAATTCAGCTGTGTAGTGAGGCCTGTATTATTGTAGTAATGTGCTGGCAGACTGCTTTAATCACATGGAAGTACAAACAAGTTATCGTGTTACACGAAAACACTGTTGGGGAAACAGATAAGCACCATTATTTATCATGTTTTGTCAGTTTACATTCTGGTAGTTATTCAGTTTACTTAAAGAAAGCAATACCGCAGGCGCGGATCCAGTATTTCAGTTTAGAGTGTACGTACTTGGGGGGCGGGGGGAGGGGGGAGCGGCGTGGGAACACAAAATCTGATAGAGCCCACAAGTTTTTCAGTAGAAATAAAGTGAATTTTATTAAAACTATGAGAGTTTGTGAGGAGGGCGTATACCGGTTTCTTAAAATAGTATATCCGCCATTGTATCGTACACTCTATATGAGAAGTTGGATTGTAAAATGTGAGTCACCAATAACGCCAACACACTTCAACTCAATTAACTCACTTCAAGTCACACATATCATTGCATAGATACATGTGTTACCAGCGCGGGTATACTTAAACTAATATTTACAGGAAAACATTTCATCCAAAGAGTGATTAACCAGTTAAATAAATATTGAATTAACATGAAATTGTTTTATTTTCTATTCAAAGCTGAATAAATAACTGATGCCCATTATTACCTTATAACACAAATTCTTACGCTATAGAATAAATTATCAGTCATTCAATCGACATGATTTCATTGTGAGTTTTTCCTTATTTACTAATCTGAATTATATACAGTTTGATTTTTATTCAAATTTGGATTACTCGAGTGTTTAAAGTTATATTAGATTGATATTAAGTCGTACACACACACACACATCAAAGCACAAAAGTAAGATTGGTACACACGCAACCTTCAGGCAATAAATACTTCAAATCTAGGGGTCAAGTTGGGTCCATTTATTTCAAAGATGGGTTCAACTTACTATTTCCGATAGGTCCAAATTTGGTAAAAAAATCAATTATCATGTGTCTTTTAGTAAAGTTGGGATCCCAGGAGAGGTACATACCAATGTCCCCATCTGCAATCGTCAGTACTACATTGTATATACGCTAGTGGTTATAATTTCAGCATTTTGTGTTACTGTCGGTTCAAAAACGTGGTTATGTCTAATTGCTGTTCTTTAGTTTATGTTTTCTGTTGTATATTTAGACGCAGTTAAAGAATTGATTTGTAAATGGATACTGTAGAAGTCGCGAATGATTCAAAAGATTTAAGTCAGGTTCCGTCAAATAGTCCTAAAAAATGTTTTTTGGGCTATGTTGAGATACGTTGATACTGTAAATGGGTACCGTCTTTCAGCATCGTCAAATACAGAATCATTGAACGATAATAGCCGTAGACAATGTTATCCGAATTATATCAACACAATCGATTGCCTAATTATAAAGTAATGATGGTGTTACCGATTTTCGATTACTTAAGAAGTGGCGCTAAAGTTTTCAATGCTAAACGGATATTGTCATATGCCTGTAAAAAACGTTTAAATAACTATCAAATAATTATTTTCTTATTTAATTATTATAAAAAGATAACAAATACATGTCCATTGACTTCACAATACACGTCAGTTCACGGTGACCCAATATACTTCCAACAAAATGCCGGCACCTGCTTTCTAGCACACGACAGGATGACGCAATGTGTCAATCTAAAATGACATGAGGCTGCAAAAGTGCTAATAAACGAAAGCAGATAAAACTGCGCTTACCATTCACTGAATAAATAATTCTCAATGGGTTTATTCCATAACAATATCAATTCACTGAACATTATGAGTTTTTTTGTGTGTTTTTTTTCTAATTTTATGTTTTTAAAATATCATAGTAATCCAATAAATACACTGAATTCATCAAATGTATTTTTATTGTTTACTTTATTAATGCCTCTATATATATCCACCTCTTCTTATCCACTTCTTATAACAAACCTTAACTATTTACTTATTTTTATACTACATTTAACATTTGGCCCTGTGCTTATTTCAAACTCATTTTTAAAAAACATCTATAACAAGTTTGGTCACTCATTCGGAACCTCAAAAATTTCTGACATGCATAAGCGAAATATTTTTTTTAACCTTTGACCTTGACCTGTATTGCATCACTTTTCAGCAGACGTGTTTGAAATCGATATTCGTAAACAAACCTAGCATTTGTCGATGTTATATAAATTGAAAAATGGACATAGTGAGAAATACAATTTTTCAGGTCTGTATCGTAAAATGACATTCTTACTTGTATCACAAGCATTGCTTTTATATTTTTCATTGCATTCAATGACTGCGGGAATTTGCAATACGCGTACGTGATATTCGAAATTCTGGGAAGTGATCGATTTAGGTGATGCTCGAAAAAAGGTTACGGCACCATACATTTTATTGATATTGGTAAGTTATAAGCATTTTCGCCCTTGAAACTTATTTAATTTTGTGCATTACGTTTCAATGAAGTAATACATGATACGCAGCGATAGATTTCTGAGACGAAATGTGCAAAATAATTGACTTTGATACCGTTGAGATAATTTCAATCAATTTAGTCAGAAGAACAGAACAAACTCTCCACATTAGGTCCTTTAAATAGCAACTTTATGAAAGCCACATTTGAGGATGTTGGTCATTTGCTTCAGATGGGTGTGCAAGATACGAGTCGTGTACTTGTTAACCTTCCAGGATCAAAGGAAAACGTAGTTATGTTTATTTACCTGATTGTCTTTTAGCATTCGACGATTTAAACATGACGCTAAATATTCAGACAATTTCTTTAAGACACCAATTTAGTACTGTCTGAGTTTATATGGTATAGGTATAGCGAATTTGTCCTATTTTTAACCGAATATGATAGTGACAGACTGATGTAAAATGATGCATTCTGGAAAATATTATAAATCTATGCCGTGAGTATAAACATACGTGTACATGTATGTTCCAATGATTCCAAACCTGATTTCGTGACAACTGACATGAGATAAATTTCACAGAAAAGCACAATAGGAAAGAACGGATAAAATGTGACAGGTATTGTATAATTCAAAGTTACAATATAGATTACCATATACCCCAAATGAATATAAAGTATATTCCAAATACTAAAGGCAACCCCACCCATTATTATAAAAAAAGGACTTTAAAAACCCTCCTCTGTAAATTTTTAATAAAAATGAATACGCCCTTCATACCATTAAGTCACGTGGGTTCGCCACAGTGTGTAAAGTAAAGTATAGATAAAGAAGAGCAGATAACTCACTGCAGTGAATTTAGTTAAGACATTGCTGATTTCTCTCCCTTTTATTATAATGTCTATGTGATAAGAAACAATAGCCCATAGTCTTTGCGTTCAAAGAGTGTACGTCATGATACGTTACGAATAACTAACTGATCATCTCAATGTACCTAACAGGAAATCAAGAGCTATATAAATACATCGGCTGGCAACCGTAGAGGCGAATCATTAACAGGATCATTCAGTGGCACAGAATGCGTGTTAGAAAATACAACAACATATTCGATTTTTTTGGATGGTTGTGTGAGGTTGAACTACAAACATGTTGATATTGGCAATTGTTTACATGGTCCAGTCTGACGTGACTTCCGGCTGATTTTTGTTGTAATGTTATCTGCTGACACCTCTGAGGCAACACTTTGTTAGAGTGGATCTCCAAATGCAGTACACCCAATTGTCACATATGATGGGACTAGTAGCGTCTGCGAACGGATGGGCCATAAATCAACACTACTGTAATTCATAGTTCTTCCTTTATGGCGTATTCTGTCGAACCCTTCACATTTCTTTTCTTTTTTCGGTATTATTTAAATATTTGCAATATATGTTATTGATATTATGGCATATGTGTGCCTTGCTTCTGAAGATGTAATGTATAAAACATTTATGGCACATGTGTGTCGTTCTAATAATGCATACTGATAACCATGTTTTATGACATATATGTGCTTTACATATATTGCATAATAATAACTGGTGACCCATTCATTGCATCCTTAGTTCAGTTGTTTTTTTAAACCCTTGGCAAGATTTATAAATAATAGCTATGAAAATCATAGCGCGTTTTATAACTCGAGCTCAGAGCAGCGTGTATTGTATAATCAGTTTTTATCGCAAGCCTCACCGCACATACACCAGCTCTGTTAGAAGCATCACCGTTTGGCTCGTCAATGTTTGGTCAGTTACCGGGCCAGTGGAGATCCTTTGTCTTAGTTACTAATCTAGACACTCTCGGACCGCACAAGTCTTATCGCAAGCCTTTTCACACATACGCAATTAGCTCTGCTGGAAGCATGACGGATTAGCTCGTCGCTGATTGGTCAGTTACCTGGTCAATGGAGATAATTTGTCTCAGTTATTACTCAAGACACTTTTGGAACACACGTAGTTATTTGATACCCCCACCATTCCCTGCTCCACACAGATCAGGTATATGGTCCATAGTTCCGTTTAGATATTTAACATATATGTTGGAGTGGAATATTCTATCGAACCCTTCCCATTTCTTTTCTTTTTTCGGTATTATTTAAATATTTGCAATATATGTTATTGATATTATGGCACTATATTGCTTCTGAAGATGTAATGTATAAAACATTCATGGCACATGTGTGTCGTTATAATAATGCATAATGATAACCATGTTTTATGACACATATGTGCTTTACATATATTGCATAATAATAACTGGTCACAATGTGACCCATTCAATGCCTCCTTAGTTCAGTTGTTTTTTCAAACCCTTGGCAAGTTTTATAAAAATATTTATGTTGTATTTTTCAAAGGATATGACTTTGATGAATTGCTGATGCTAAAGGTTTTGTAAATATCTTCCAAATTCAATGTTTAGATAGACGTCTAGCATACCCAATCAGTTCTACATACGATCCATGAATTGTTATGAACAGTCGAGGTACCTGTTCGGGGTAGAATGTTTAACTTAACTGCATTTACATTATTATCATTATCCATAGTGTTGCTGATATCCACACGACTTCCATTTTTAATTTATTTATGTATCGTTATGTGTCTCGTTAAACAGATTTCAATTAGTTTTTAAAAAACTACTTGAATCCACTACTGACAACAAGTTAATTAATCACCATTTGACCTGTCTGCTGGCGAATATTCTCAATATATTTAAGAAATAACCACGAAGTGATGATGATTTATTGTTATGAACTGATTCTCTTTTCAATTGTTTTCTTTGAAACAGTTAATTAGCGATTTAAAAGTCCGGATTCCAACTGGCATCATGGTGGAAGTGAGGATATGCCTTATGTTGTGATGAGGCACTAAAAATAACGAATAACAGAGATGGTGTGATATAGCTATCTAACCTGTTGCAGTTTGGCTCTAGTGAATACCGGAGATGGTGTGATATGGCTATCTAACCTGTTGCTGTTTGGCTCTAGTAAATACCGGAGATGGTGTGATATGGCTATGTTACATGTTGGGATGTAGCTTTAATAAATATCGAGGATGGTGTGATATGGCTCTGTTTCATGTTGTGGTGTAGCTCTAGTAAATACCGGGGATGGTGTGATATGGCTATGTTACATGTTGTGATGTGGCTCTAGCAAACACCTGGAATGTTGTGATATGGCTATGTTACATATTGTGATGTGGCTCTAGTAAATACCGGGGATGATGTGATATGGCTATGTTACATGTAATATGGATAGTAAATACCGGGGATGGTGTGATATGACTACGTTACATGTTGTGATGTGGCTGTAGTAAATACCGGAGATGATGTGATATGGCTATATAACATGTTGTTATGTTGCTCTAATCAATACCGGGGATGTTGGGATATGGCTATGTTACATGTGATATGAATAGTTAATACCGGGAAACATTTGATATGACTATGTTACATGTGATATGGCTCTTGTAAATACCGGGGATGGTGTGATATGGCTATGTTACATGTTGTGATGTGGCTCTAGCAAACACCTGGAATGTTGTGATATGGCTATGTTACATATTGTGATGTGGCTCTAGTAAATACCGGGAATGATGTGATATGGCTATGTTACATGTAATATGGATAGTAAATACCGGGGATGGTGTGATATGGCTACGTTACATGTTGTGATGTGGCTGTAGTAAATACCGGAGATGATGTGATATGGCTATATAACATGTTGTTATGTTGCTCTAATCAATACCGGGGATGTTGGGATATGGCTATGTTACATGTGATATGAATAGTTAATACCGGGAAACATTTGATATGACTATGTTACATGTGATATGGCTCTTGTAAATACGGGGGATGATGTGATATGGCTATGTTACATGTGATATGAATAGTACATACCGGGGAACATTTGATATGTCTATGCTACATATAATATGGCTCTTGTAAATACCTGGGATGATGTGCTATTTCTATGTTACGTGTTGTGATATGGCTCAAGAAAATACCAGGGATGGTGTGCTATGGCTATGTTACATGTGATATGAATAGTACATGCCGGGGATGATTTGATATGGCTATGTTACATGTGATATTAATAGTAAATACCGGGGATGATGTGATATAGCTAAGTTCCATGTTGTGATGTTGCTGTAGTAAATACCGGGGATGATGTGATATGGCTATGTTACATGTGATATGAACAGTAAATACCGGGGATGATGTGATATGGCTATGTTACATTTTGTGATGTTGATCTAGTAAATACCGGGGATGATGTGATATGGCAATGTTACATGTGATATGGCTCTACTATACACCGGGGCTGGTGTGATATGGCTATGTTACATGTGATGTTACTCTTGTAAATACCGGGGATGATGTGATATGGCTATGTTACATGTGATGTTACTCTTGTAAATACCGGGGATGATGTGATATGGCTATGTTACATGTGATATGGCTCTAGTAAATACCGGTAATGGAGTATGGTGTGATATTACTATATAACATGTTGTGATGCGGCTCTAGTCAATACCGGGGATGTTTTGATATGGCTATGTTACATGTGATATGGATATTAAATACCGGGGATGGTATGACATGGCTATGTTACATGTTGTGATATTGCTCTAGTCAATTCCGGGGATGTTGTGATATGATTATGTTATATGTTGTGATATCCCTCTATGTAATTAAAACGGTTTGATGTGATATGGCTATGTTACATGTTTTGGTGTGTCTCTATTTAATATCTAAGATGATGCGATATGGCTCTGTTACATGCACGTGTTCGAATTTTTCTCTAGTAAATGACGAAAATGGTGTGATGTTGCTCTGTAATCTGTTGAGATGTGACTCTATCAAATAACCGGAAATGTTGTGATTTAGCTCTGCTACCTGTTTGTTGTGTAGTAAATATCCCGGGATGGTGTAATATAGCTATGCTACCTATTGGTCGTATGTAATTAACAGACATGATGTGATATGGCTGTTAAATGTTGGGGTGTCTCTCTAGTAAACGACGGAGATGGTGTGATATGGCTCTGTTAAATGTTGGGGTGTCTCTCTAGTAAACGACGGAGATGGTGTGATATGACTATGTTATATGTTGTGATATATCTCTATGAAATTAACAGACTTGATGTGATATGGCTCTGTTAAATGTTGGGGTGTCTCTCTAGTAAATGACGGAGATGATGTGATATGACTATGTTATATGTTGTGATATATCTCTATGTAATTAACAGACATGATGTGATATGGCTCTGTTAAATGTTGGGGTGTCTCTCTAGTAAACGACGGAGATGATAAGATATGACTATGTTATATGTTGTGATATATCTCTATGTAATTGACAGACATGATGTGATATGGCTGTTAAATGTTGGGCTATCTCTCTAGTAAACGACGGAGATGGTGTGATATGACAATGTTATATGTTGTGATATATCTCTATGTAATTAACAGACATGATGTGATATGGCTGTTAAATGTTGGGCTGTCTCTCTAGTAAACGATGGAGATGATGTGATATGACTATGTTATATGTTGTGATATATCTCTATGTAATTAACAGACATGATGTGATATGGCTGTTAAATGTTGGGGTGTCTCTCTAGTAAACGACGGAGATGATGTGATATGACTATGTTATATGTTGTGATATATCTCTATGTAATTAACAAACATGATGTGATATGGCTCTGTTAAATGTTGGGGTGTCTCTCTAGTAAATGACGGAGATGATGTGATATGACTATGTTATATGTTGTGATATATCTCTATGTAATCAACAGACATGATGTGATATGGTTCTGTTAAATGTTGGGGTGTCTCTCTAGTGAATGACGGAGATGGTGTGATATGACTATGTTATATGTTGTGATATATCTCTATGTTATTAACAGACATGATGTGATATGGCTCTGTTAAATGTTGGGGTGTCTCTCTAGTAAATGACGGAGATGGTGTGATATTGTTTTGTAATCTGTTGATATGAGACTCTATCAAATAACCGGGGATGTTGTGATGTAGCTCTGCTATCTGTTTGTTGTGAAGCTATATGTAAATAACCGGGGATGGTGTAATATAGCTGTGTTACCTGTTGGTGGAGTGGCTCTGGTAAATAACGGGGATGATGTGATATGACTAAGTTATATGTACCTGTTGTGATGAAGCTCTTTATAACTAACCGGTGGTGGGGGGGAGTTGATGTATAATGGCTTTGTTACATGTACCTGTTGTAATGAAGCTCTTTATATCTAACCGGTGTGTGTGTGTGTGTGTGTGTGTGTATGTGTGTGTGTGTGTGTGTGGGGGGGGGGGGGAGGGGGGGGTGATGTATAATGGCTATGTTATGATTGCTGTTGTGATACGTGGTAAATTAACGGTAATAGTATGATATGATCCTGGTTATCAAACCATTGAGATATTTTACTTAAATGTATAGCTGTTGGAATACTATACGATGATACCTGTGGATACTACTAGGTTAATTATTTGATAATGTTTTTTTCATGTATTTAGTGGTTGTGTTAAAACATGCGTCTGTTATTATTAAAATATGGTCAGTGTTTATGTTATAAATTCCATCATTATAGTTTTAATCATTAAAAACGCACAGGTCACACGTTGTTCCTTCAATACAATGCGTATATTGACCAGAAGCCGATTGAAAACGGACGCATTATATAATATAAAATGATTATTTTATGCCAAACTCATTTTCACAGCACTCGTTTTTTGGGTATAATTTTGGTGCTACCCCACTAAGTAGAGGAAATTGTTAAGTGATACCTGAATATTAGACATTCCAATTCAGGTGTCACTACACAGCTGCACCCCACTTTTTGCAATGATTCTTTCGAGAAAAGCAAGCACTGACCTAGCATATAATGCAATAAAATATCACTGGTGTTAAAAAGGGTGACTTTTATATGAATTTAGCATATGTATTTCATGACGTCTTTTTAAATATTGGGGTGCCACTGTACTGTATTAAAAATAACCAAGCTGGTCAATCTACCAGTTATTGTGCATTTTTATGTGCGAATATATTCATGTGATGAAAGAAAATATTCTAAGTGGACTTTTGTTTCACCGTGGAAATCCTATACCTATAGAATAAAGAGCTTATTCCAACTGTGTTATGAGACCTGAATCATCATGTAGACAAACTCGAAGAAGGAAATATTTGAATCGTATACATGGTACATCATCAATGGCGGAGCATAATAATAACGTTACACGTGCATTTGTGTAGAATAATGCTTTACTTTTATTTCATTAACATACATTTACACAAATATTTACAGAAAACGAAATTCTAAATTAGGTTGAGCGCTATATTCAACATATAATAAGTTATATATGGCATTCACGTCTATCGGTTAATTAATACCGCAGATGGATGTGTATGAATCTGTGCAAAATCACACATTTCGCAAATAACTGAAACAAAAGTGTGTCACTGTCAGAATCAAATACGTAATATTTATCAACGAATCTTGGAAACTTACCACTACTGTTAGCAACGAATAAATGTAATACAATAAACATGGTCGTAAAAACAATATGCAAAATACAAACTTATATTTATAGTCGGCAGGAGATATAACACAATAAACAAAAGCTATTTATAGCTATTTACCGATATTTACATCAATAAGCAAGTTATAAATAAAAGTCATTTCATGACTGACTCCTTTACAATTGCAACTACACAATATTACATGAAGCATGTTACAAACACGAAATTAAATGAAATTGAGTAAACGATGTTAATCCTAACCATTGGCCTAAAAAGTATTTTAAAAGTTATATATTTGTAAAAAAAACCTGAGATACACAACACTATTGTGTACAATTAAGAAATGTTCTAAAAACTTAAATCACCTCAAATCAGATTTGTTGTGAGCTAATTAACATCTCGGATACAATAAAATTATCATAGACAGATGTTGGTATACCAAAGTGAAATCAAACTTAAATGTGATATTCAGTCAAATATACACACATATAAAGAATTTAATATAAGCTATTCTAACACCCTGCAGAAATTTCCAGTTATTTCATTGGTCGGAGCTTTAAGATTTGCGGGCATTAAAAACTGCAAATACCGTCGTTAAAATCATCACGTTTTTCGCGTTCTTTCTATTACTAAGTCATTTGTTTACATCTTCAACAAAAATATTATAAACAGAAGTTTAAAATACATGTGTGTCGAGTTAGATTACTATCTATAAATTGTGAGGACGATTTTCAGATAAGTTACGTTCACTTAAATAAAATTATTAATTTACATCTTTAAAACTAATACTTAACGTAAACGTCACCAACAAAATATCAAATAGATTTTAGAGTATAAATATTGAATTTCTCCTGTCTTACCTATCCCAACAAGTAAATCCTAAAACCAGTAAATATTACTTATTCTTAACTAGCAAGCGGTTGGACAATGCTGTGTGCATAAATAACGAAATTCACCAATACATTAAACCTAGCAAATCTAGCAAGTACTTAAACGATATTCCTACACATAATTTATCTAAAATCAAAATATGAATATCACTATGAATATTATGATAATATACATCCCGAATTATATGGAAAAATAAGAATTAATGTTAGTACTACTGCACACGTGTTATGTCATCCGCTAAAATACTTTAATTCTAGCGTGGTCGCTTAACTGACCACTGCTCACATGGTTATAAAAAAAGCCGAGATTAACCAATCAGGAGAAATCATTTTCTAACCGTTTGTAAATTCATAACTTCACGTCCGTACACAATACAGTATATAATATATATACATTGTGTATTTAGTACATCTTACAAAGGGTGTTATGTGATAAATTATAAATATATATTTGTTGAAGTGTCAGATAACATGAACGAATATATACAACAAATGTTTCAAAATACGTATTCTAAACATACCTGTTTATGATACCATTATTTTTTCTGGAAAATGTTCCGAATCTCGAACAGTAAATAGTGTATGACGAAGATAAACATCGAACACTATTGCAATTCGGTGTATGGACTCGTATCATAGTGACGTATATATATTATTTTTATGATACATGTATACTTTGTTTGAGTATATAAGCAGCCAAAGTAGAGTTCTAATAGCTAATGAATACCGGACTTTACACTTTTAAATGTATTCAACAACCAGAATTCTTTGTTTATAACTAGTGTAGACCTTACTTAACACTTTTAAATATTTTCAACAGCTATAACTCTTTGTTATATGACCAGTGTAGACCTGACTTTACACTTTCAATTATAGTCAACAGCCAGAATTCTTTGTTTATAACTAGTGTAGACCTGACTTTACACTTCTAAATATATTCAAGAGCCAGAATTCTTTGTTTATAACTAGTGCACACCTGACTTTACACTTTTAAATTAAATTATATTCAACAGCCATAATTCTTTGTTTATAACTAGTGCAGACCTTACTTTATACTTTTAAATAAATTCAACAGCCAGATTTCATTGTTCATAACTAGTGAAGACCTGACTTTATACTTTTAAATGTATAAAGCAGCCAGATTTCTTTTTTATAACTAGTGTATACCTTACTTTATACTTTTAAATGTATTCAACAGCCAGAATTCTTTGTTTATCGCTAGTGTAGACCTGACTTTATACTTTAAAAAAATGTATTCAGCAGCCATACTCCTTTGTTTATAACTAGTGTAGACCTGACTTTATACTTTTAAATATATTCAACAGCCAGATTTCTTTGTTCATAACTAGTGCAGACCTGACTTTACACTTTTAAATATATCCAACAGCCAGATGTCTTTGTTCATAACTAGTGCAGACCTGACTTTATACTTTTAAATGTATAAAGCAGCCAGATTTCTTTGTTTATAACTAGTGTAGTCCTTATTCTATACTTTTAAACATATTCAACAGCCATAATTCTTTGTTTATAACTAGTGCAGACCTGACTTTACACTTTTAAATATATTCAACAGCCATAATGGTTTGTTTATAACTTATGGAGACCTGACTTTATACTTTTAAATATATTCAACAGCCATAATTCTTTGTTTATAACTAGTGCAAACCTGACTTTATACTTTTTAATATATTCAACAGCCATAATTCTATGTTTATGACTAGTGTAGACCGGATTTTACACTTTAAAATATATTCTACAGCCATAATTCTTTGTTTATACCTAGTGTAGACCTGACTTTACACTTTTAAATATATTCAGCAGCCATAGTTTGTTGTTCATAGCTAGCGTAGACCTGAAATTACACTTTAAAATAAATGCTTGATGTATTTTGTCGTGTTAGTCTATAAGCAGTCATGCTTCAGTTATAAGTGCGCCAGTAAATCCTGTTTGAAGGTATTGGCTGACATAATTCCAGTTATCACAACCACCCAGGTCCACCACATCACCCAGCTTCAATGACAACATGACGGTTACTGCAGCTGATGCATGTACACGGCTCTGAGCATAGCCACGAGCTTTGTTTACAGTATTTAGTCTGATGTAACAGTACACGGTGTAACCTGACGTATCTTTCATGACAGAGAAAGAAAATAGATAAAGTCCAGGCACGGGACACGTGAATTGTCCAGTTTGTACATTGTAACCGCCTCCAACGTTTGTTATTATGTTTGTAAATAGTGGAACATTGTTCACAAGTTTCCCGTTCGGAAAGGTTACAGAAAATGCCACCTGTTTATCTGTAATATATAATAGGAATAAGACATATATAAGACAAATATGAAATAAGAAAATTAAGATATAAGAAATAATTATATAATAAATATTTCAAAACTAGAATGTTGTGAATATCTATTTTCGTTATCCGATTGAGCATTTATAATAATATTTTTATCTTTAGTTATGATTCAGAAATAAACGTTAATGTAAATGTTTCAATACACAAACAGACACTTTGTATATGAACACCAGTTTGGAAACTAAGATCGACATTGCTGTTATATATAAAATGCTTACTGTCACGAAGTACACATAAATACTTTATATAAAACGTCGTCACTAATAATATTTAAAAGATGTTGTTACGGAATAATTATGCATTATGTTTTTTTCTTAATTTTTCTTCATTTTCGCTAAATATTTTTATTTCATGTATTTGTCGATATAAATCTACATTCTGCAAAATTGTATGTCATAGCTTTAAGTAAAACATGTGGTAAGTGGCCGTTTCTGTTAAACAGTCTATATTTATACATAACATGCTTAATAAAGAAACATACCATACAAGATAGCCTCGGGGGCAATAGCAAATAGAATTAAATCTGTTCTTAATAAACTTATCCACGATAACCAAACAGGTTTTATCCAAGGCAGATTTATGGGGGAAAACACTAGAACAATATATGACATTATGCAATCTGCAGAAGATAATAATATCCCAGGACTAATACTTCTGGTAGACTTTGAAAAAGCGTTCGACTCCATGTCTTGGTCTTTTATCCAAAAAGTACTCACTCTTTTTAACTTTGGTGACAGTTTTAAAAAGTGGATTGAAGTTTTATACAAAAATGCAAATCTTGCTGTCAATCAGGGGGGTCACCTGTCAGATTTTTTCTATATAGGGAGAGGTTGCCGACAAGGCGATTCTTTGTCACCATATATTTTTATTCTCTGCGCAGAAATCTTGGCTATTAAAATACGTAATAACAAAAATATAAAGGGTTTAACTATTAACAATAATGAATTTAAATTATCACAGTTTGCGGATGATACATCAGTTGTTTTAGATGGATCTTCTTCTTCACTCAAACATACATTAGAAGAACTCTCTTTTTATGCTAGTATTTCAGGATTAAATGTAAATTTTGATAAGACGCATGTAGTTTGGATAGGGGCAAAAAAATATAGTTCAGACTCAATCAAAACTAAATGGAAACTGTCTTGGGGAAGTCAACAATTTAAACTGTTGGGTATAACTTTTGATGTAGATTTAAATAAAATCACAGATATAAATTACAAAGAAAAAATTACAAAAATAGCAAACTTAATTAAATTGTGGAAGCGAAAATATCTAACTCCCTTAGGTAAAATAACAGTAATAAAAACCTTATTATTACCTATCCTCAATCATCTCTTCTTTTCACTACCTAATCCAAGTGAGCATACAGTAAAACAAGTTAATGACCTATTTTTTGATTTTTTATGGCAAGGTCCAACAAAAATAAAAAATGATGTAACAATTAAGAAATATTGTGATGGAGGACTAAAAATGATAAATTTAAAAGCATTTATTGCAGCATTGAAATCTACATGGATAAGGAGACTCATTGTTACAGATGGGCAATGGCAACTTTTAATAAACCATAAAATCAACACTAAAAACATTTCAGATCTGGGTATAAGATATTCTGAAGCCTTAGTTAATGATATTAAAAATCAGTTCTGGAAAGATGTTTTAAAATCTTATATAAGTGTTTTAACACACACTACGGCCACAGAAAACAACTCACTGCAATCAAACATACTGAAAAGTCCAGTCTATTTCAACCCAAACATAAGAATTGGTGGCAAAGATATATTTTATAAAAAATACTATAATAATGGTTTAACTCTAGTAAATGATTTTATAAGAGAAGACGGAAAATTTTACTCTTGTGAGGAACTGAACACAATATACAATATTAAAATGAATTTTTTACAATATCATAGTATGAAGAAAGCAATTGAAGTATACCTAAAACAATATGATATAACTGAATTCTCATCAAAGTTGAATTACCCAATTGTACCGTCTAACATTCAAATATTTTTAAATAGTAGAAAAGGATCAAAAGACATGTATGATATTCTTAACAGGAACAAAAGTTCTCCTACATCAAAACTTAAATGGAACTTAAAATATAACTTTAGTGAGGAAACATGGAAAAATATCTACAAATTCCCATTTCAAAAACCAATAAGCACTACATTACAATGGTTTCAGGCTAGAATAAATCATAGAATATTATCAAACAGACAATTTTTGCATAAAATCAAAATTAAAAATAATCCAATTTGTCTTTATTGCACACAAGAGGAAACCATAACGCACATGTTATGGTCCTGCCCCAAGACACAGTCCATTATAAATGAGTTGAAAACATGGCTATTCTCTATAAATCCAATAGAAATTACTGAAGAAACATTTATTTTTAATATAGGAAAGGGATTATCACAAGTACAATTATATTTACTGTTGGAAACAAAATTTTACATATTCTATACAAAACAACTTGAAACACCCTTATCTATAGCAAACCTAAAAAACAGACTCAAAAGAACACATAAAATCCTGGAAAATGTAGCTATGAGAAACCACAATCTTGAAAAATTTAAAAAAGATTGGAATCCATACTCCGATATTCTATCACAATAATTCCAATTTTCAAAATATTACATAAACCTGATAATAGATCTTTATAACTACATAAAACTAAAATCCCTGTCACTTACACAAGTCATGTTAATATAGATGACTGTACTAAAAAATGAAACGATGAATTATTACTATGGTTTTGACTGATGGAGAGAGCATAATTAAGGAATTTTTCCTCTTTTTTTAAAAAAAAAAAAAAAAAAAGAATTGTTTACTGGAAGCAATTAGAAAATATCAATTTCCCCTAAACTTAGTAAGACCCCATGTTTATACACTTATCCAAGTATGATATACTGAATATGAGTGAGAATGAGTGAGAGAGACTAGAAAAGCTTAAACATATGTAAACAATGTACAGTGTGCGATGGGATGACCCCGACCTATAACACACTTATTGACGGGGAAATAAAAGCATTAAAAAAAAAAAAAAAAAAAAAAAAAAGAAACATACCATTTTAATCATATAGGTCAGAGGATCCATTATAACATAACACAGGCAGCAGTTCTGTAAGAGAGATTTTAAAACACACATGGACATATGGTTAATACGTCATAAAACGAAATATGCATAATTATAAAATGCATACTACCATTTCATTAAATTACAGAAATTCAACATACCTTTCATTTTGCCCAGTGTTTCGTTTGTAAGAACAAGTAAGTCATTTGACATCCTTGAAACCTGCGTTTCCTGAAGTCCCATCAATGTGTTTAATTCGTCAATTTTGTTATTCACCTCGGCTTTTAACTCAGTTTCAATTTCTTCAAGTTTGTTATTGATTCCTTTGTTTAATGTATCCGAAAATGTTGTCAGTTCTTCACTCTTTTGTTGGTGCTCATTCTTCAGTTGCGTTGATATCTCCTTCAATTCTGTTGCCATTTTTGCTAAATCAGAATTAATGGAAACTTTCTCCTTTTGTAGTTCAGTCAGTTGTTTCGAAACTAACTCTTGAAGCAATTGCATTTGGTGATCCATCTTTACATTTTTTGTCAAAAGTTTTTCCTGAAAATCAAAATATGATGAGCACTTTGGCTCGTGCAGAGACATTTGAAAACAAAAAGGCGTGAATATAATGCAGAGTAAAATGGCCATGTGAATATTTCCCTCCATAATGCAAGTCTAAATCTAACGGCGTATCTCTTAGAGCTATATCTTGTTAACTGATAATGTTCCATGCACACATGCACTTACTGAACACATGAAGGGTAATTCAATAAATATTATTTAGTTTCTTGCAGAAGGAAGGTGGTTCTATTAAGATTCATTCTGAGGTCATCCTTTACCAATAAATATGGATATGCTATATATACTCGTAACTTGCCATATGTTACGAATGCCATTTAAACCCTTTCCAAAACAAAAATATCAATTAATAATTCGTTTTCGAAGATTTATTAATGTAAAATTTAATGTAGCTGTGTCACACAACAAGTGCACGTGTATTAATGTTGGTAATGTTTTATTGCTTTATGTGAATACCATATAAAATAATAACAAACGTTAACTACATAACTGCATTTAGCGGTTCCTTAAAGTAAATAGCAATTTAAAAAGTCTTTAAAATCAAATATGATACACCTTAATAAAAATATATTGACAAATGAATTTAGAATATCCTCCGCATGCAATTCTATTTTTGAATGCTGATTCTTGTTGAGTTAAACGGATACATGACAGGGCGGGGTTTCGAACTCACGACCCTTGTATTGTCAAATAGACGCGTTGCCGACTGAGCTAATCCTGCAGTGTGTACTATAGTTGGGAGCCAGTTTAAAAGACCGTTAATGACATTACTATCCCTTTGTTAAATTGTTAAGTTTTCCAAAACGCCTTTAGCAATATTTTGGACATACCTGATCATGTCACGTATTAAGACATACATGTAGTAGTAGCATTAATCACGTTTCCAAAGCCATCAACAAAATACTTTTATCAAGTTCATGTAACACTTTTGTGAAGCAAATCGCTATTGACTTTTACCTGGTCTGTATTAAAACTTAATGTGGTTATAACAAATATTAAATATTTGTGAATCTTAGAGTTTGATTTGATTTGAACGAATTGAATGTATATATTTACTTTCAAACTCTGTAAAATGTTCACATGAAAATGAACATTCAATTTGATTAATTGTATAGCATTACACACAAGATGTTCAATGTAAATGATGTTTTACACCATTTCAAAAATTTGAGTTTAAGAAAATTTCAAGTTCAAATATTTGGTGAAAGTGGGACCCGGGCTGATTTTCACATAATAATTAAAGATAAAAATAAGACAATTTCTTTGTTATATTATAATAGACGTTTACAATAATTGTATAGTCAAACCTGTGTAAGCGGTCACCTCTATTAAGCAACCACTTGTCTTAAGCAGCCACATTTGCTATTTCCCATTTCCATGCTTTCAGAGCAAATTAACCTGTATTAAGCAACAACCTGTCTTAAAAGGTCACTTTTGTTCCTTCCATTGACTGGCTGCTTAAGACAGGTTTGACTGTACTTCCACAAAATATGTCATGTTCTGGAGGATTTGGCCATCTTTGGGTTTATTTGGATGGATATTAAAACTATTATAAAGAATGACTGGTTTGCGTTTACGACGATTTTTACCCTTAATACTTTTGTGAAACGCGGCCCATGATCACTAGGACGCATTATAAATCTTTGAATAAGCAGTCATAAACCATTGCTATAATAACGTGGAAATGGGAAATTGAGAAAATATATTACATCATTCATAATAATATACAACGTATCATAACGTTTTCGATTATATATTATATAACAATATCAAGCATAATTTTACTATTTATTTTCCCCTGATCGTAAAATCAATAATATTTTATTTTGAATCGAAAAATAAACATTTAAACTTTATGAAAGCCCCACAAATATTGAGGAATACATCACGTTATGTTATTCTCCTAAGTATTCATTGGCAAGTTGATGCCAAAGTGAACGTTTTTGTTGTTTGTTGCATTAATATGATGAAACGTTAAGTTTTTATAATGTGCGTGGTTGTGTTCAAGGTTATAGAGAAAACAAACAAACAATTTATTGTACTTTCATTGCCAGTTTTTACCTGTATTTTCTATATGTATACATGTTCATGCATATTTATATATGTATACATGTTCATGCAGTTGTATGCATGTAGATGTGTATGTGGTACGTGGCAATGATATGAAAAGAACAAAACATTGTGGTCAAATTGTTTTTAATAGAGTTTTTGCTCTGTTTGGGTATCCCCTGTATGACATTGCGCATCTCTCTATATATAGAGGCGACATTCAATTTTCCTCCAAGGAGTAGAGAGTAAACATAATTTTGAATCTAAGATAAAGCCTGTCACATTCCAAATATCAGACTTGAAATCTTAGACTCGAACTCAAGAATGAACTTTAAAAAATACACTTTGAGACCATTTTAGACCAAGATTTACAAGCATGTAGGGGACACCAAATATATTGTCATATACACTCTCACAGTTATTCTATCTGCTATGGTAAACTGACATGGTAAACTGGATATCTAAGGTTGAAATTTTGATTTTCAAGCTTTGAAAGTCTAAGAATAGATTCAAGAATAGTTGTTGAACACAGCCCAAGGATATCTGTAATGATCAGACATAGTTTTTAGTTTATATGTCATAAACAACAACATTATTTCAACAATTAAAAACACAATACAATGTATAACAAACAATATTGTTTTTGTCTAAGAATTATGTCACTCTGACTATTCAACACGAATGTTGAACAAAGAAGAGTCAACACAATAAATATAGGAAATCGAGGTGATATTGACTTCAAAATTATTGTTTTATTATGTCCGACCGGGAAACTTATATAATTATCGCGCAAGGCATAATGTTGACCAATAGTTCACAGTTCATATTTGTATACAACACAAAACTGTATATCACTGCTAAAACTCATTATATATTTCATATTTAAAACATAGTAATAGTTATCTAAATATAACTCAAAACACAGGTGTACACCATGATCTGAAGTTAAAACAATGAATTACCTGTTTTCACCGGTAGTGCAAATGTATGTGGGTGGTACTCATTAAAATACTTATCAAATCTGTTTTCGATCATTGTTGTAATTTAATGCGCAGCTGATAAACAACGGAGACAAAAAATGTATGCCGTTAATGCTTCCCAGAATTTGGCAATTCCTTGAGACATAAACATTCGTACAAAACTGGCAACACTCACGATCTACGATGCTGGTTAGACAAAATATATATACTCATCTGCATCGAAGGTTAAAGCTGTTTGTCTGTGAATGCGCATTTGATATATTTGATACATCTTTGCTTTGCTTTCTGTTCATGTGCATAATGGCATTTATAAACATTGTGAAATACGCGGTACCATATATAGATAAATCTTATGTACTAAAGGATATATTTGATTGACTGAACTAACCACAAACTGAAGTATATGAAACTCAATTCTTATTGACCGTCCGTATATTAGCGTACTGTATTATTGTAGTAATGTGCTGACAGACTGCTTTAATCACATGGTAGTGCAAACAAGTTATCGTGTTACACGAAAACACTGTTGCAACTTTGCGGAAACAAAGATAAGCACCATTATTTATCATTTTTTGTCAATTTATATTCTGGTAAATATTCAGTTTACTGTAAAGAAAGCAATACCGCAGGGGCGGATCAAGGATTTCAGTTTAGAGCGTGTGCGAACTTAGGGGGGCAACACAAAATCTAATAGAGCACACACGTTTTTTAGTAGAAATAAAGAGAATTTTATTCAAAACTATGAGAGTTTATGTGGGGGCGTACGCCGGTTTCTTAAAAGAGTAAATCCGCCATTATATCGTACACTCTATATGTGAACTTAGATTGTAAAATGTGAGTCACCAATAACACAAACACACTCAATTAAGTCACTTTAAGTCACACATAGTATTGCATAGATACATGTGTTACCAGCGTGGGTATACTTAAACTAATATTACAGGAAAACATTTCATTCAAAGAGTGATTAAACAGTTAAATCAACATTGAATTACGTAAAATTAAGTTGCCTGGCTTCTGTTTTGCTTAAATACTAAATAAAACTCAAGATTGACTGGTTATTATATAATCAATATCAAAGAAACAAAAATTCAATTTTACACTTGAACCAGTCTTAAATCATGAAATCTAGCTGTTTTTCTAAGAGTTTAAGTATTTAAGGTCATACATAAACATATTGGTGAAACAGAAGCCAGGACGGTATGTTAGCAAACTGTCAATCGTTACCATGACGTTGTGAAGTCAATTGTATACTTTTATTTCAAATATTATAATATGACCTATAAAACTTGTCCAGCCTGCTTCTAGAAAAAAGCAAAGTTATCCAAATTGGGTCCTTTAAATAACAACTTTATGAAAGCCACATTTGAGGACGTTAGTCAGTTGCCTCAGAAAAGATGAATGACGTCACAGTTTTTTCACAGCATTTTATTTAAATGTCAACATAACCTGAAATTTAGATTTTACACATTATATATACATAGATTAACATAAACTTACAAGTATATGATACATGTTCACAAGTCTTATTGTCAGAATATGTTTGTATATAAAAATAGATTAAAATGTTACACAAGACCTTTTTACCATGTTTGTAGACAATGTATCTTCCCCCAAGCAAAGGTTTACATATAATTTTGTTTTATTTGACCTTAAAATTGACCTCTACAAGAATGCAAGTAATACAGAGCATTTGACTTGCATTAAGATATCGCATTAAAAATATTTTCAATACTGTTCACAGGGGCTGTGATTTCTTGCTGCTGATGAGTAGAGCAACAGATGACATATAATATACTGTAATAGGACATAACTGGTGTGATAGAGGTGACATTCATAGAATAAACTGTAATAGGACATAACTGCTGTAATAGAGGTGACATTCATATAATATACTGTAATAGGACATAACTGGTGTGATAGAGGTGACATTCATAGAATATACTGTAATAGGACATAACTGGTGTGATAGAGGTGACATCCATAGAATATTCTGTAATAGGACCTAACTGGTGTAATAGAGGTGACATTCATAGAATATACTGTAATAGGACATAGCTGGTGTAATAGAGGTGACATCCATAGAATATACTGTAATAGCACATAACTGGTGTAATAGAGGTGACATTCATAGAATTTTAACAGATGTATGAATATTTGATGACTTCATTTTTTAAATAAAACAACTAAGCTGTGTTACCGAACTGAAAATGTTAACTTATTGCGTCGTACTGACTTATTCATTTTGCAAAGTGTACCTAACCTATATAAATACATCGGCTGGTCACCGTAGAGGCAAATCATTAACAGGATCATTCAGTGGCACAGAATGCGTGTAAGAAAATACAACGACATATTTGATTTTTTTTTAGACGTTTATGTAATGTTGATTTACATACATGTTGATATTGGCAACTGTTTACATGGTCCAGTCTGACGTGACTTCCGGTCCTATTTTTGTTGTAGTTTTATCCAAGACAACATTTTGTTGGGGTGGATTTCCAAATGCAGTACATCAAATAATCACATATGGCGGGACTAGTAGTGTCTGCGGAAGCATGGGCCATAAATCAACACTACTGTATAGAAATATTTCTTTTTTCCCCAGAAAAGATGACTTTGATGAATTACTGTTGATAAAGGTTTTGTTAATGTCTTCCAAATGTTTAAATAAACGTCTAGCATACCCAATCAGTTCTACATGTACATACGATCCATGAATTGTTATGAAAACAGTCGAGGTACGTGTTCGGGGTAGAATTTTTAACTTAACTGCGTCTTGTTCTACATTATTACCATTAACCATAGCGTTGCTGATATCAACACGACTTCCATTTTTAAAAATTTTGATCACAACTAATTCATTTATGCATCGTTATGCATCTCGTAAAACAGATTTCAATTAATTTTTAAAAAAAAACTACTTTAATCGACAATTGACAAGTTAATTTACCCTATTGACTTTTCTGCTGGCAAATATACTCAATATATTAAAAAAATAACCACGGAGTGATGTTGATTTATTGTTATCAACTGATTTTCTTTTTAATTGTTTTCTTTGAAACAGTTAATTAGCGATTTAAACGTCCGGATTTCAACTGGCATCATGGTGGGAGAACAATATGCCTAATGTTGTGGCGAGGCTTTAAATACAACCAATAACATAGATTGTGTGATCTCTAACCTGTTGCTATTTGGCTCTAGTGAATATCGGGGATGGTGTGGTATGGCTATGTTACATTTTGTAATTCAACTCTAGCAAATACCGGGGATGGTGTGATATGGCTATATTACGTGTTGTGGTGTAGCTCTAGTAATGCATGGGATGGTGTGATACGGCAAAGCTACATGTTGTGGTGTGGCTCTAGTATATACCGGGGATGGTGTGATATGGCTATGTTACATGTTGGGATGTGGGTCTAGTAAATACCGGGGATGGTGTGATATGGCTATGTTACATGTTGTGGTGTGGCTCTAGTATATACCGGGGATGGTGTGATATGGCTATGTTACATGTTGGGATGTGGGTCTAGTAAATACCATGGATGGTGTGATATGGCTATGTTACATGTTGTGGTGTGGCTCTAGTATATACCGGGGATGGTGTGATATGGCTATGTTACATGTTGTGATGTAGCTCTAGTAAATACAGGGAATGGTGTGATATGGCTATATTACATGTTGTGATGTGGCTCAAGTAAATACCGGAGATGGTTTGATATGGCTATGTTACATGTTGTGATGTGGCTCTAGTAAATTACGGGGATGGTGTGATATAGTGTGTTACATGTTGTGATGTGGCTCTAGTAAATACCGGGGATGGTGTGATATGGCTATGTTACATGCTGTGGTGTGGGTCTAGTAAATACAGGGAATGGTTTGATATTGTTATGTTACATGTTGTGGTGTTGGTCTAGTAAATACAGGGAATGGTGTGATATGGCTATGTTACAAATTGTGATGTGGCTCTAGTAAATACAGGGAATGGTGTGATATGGCTATGTTACATGTTGTGATGTGGCTCTAGTAAATATCGGGGATGGTGTGATATGGCTATGTTACATGTTGTGATGTGGCTCTAGTAAATAACGGGGATGGTGTGATATGGCTATGTTACATGTTGTGATGTGGCTCTAGTAAATATCGGGGATGGTGTGATATGGCTATGTTACATGTTGTGATGTGGCTCTAGTAAATATCTGGGATGGTGTGATACGGCTTTGTTACATGTTGTGGTGTGGCTATAGTAAAAAACCGGTGTTGGTGTCATATGGATATGTTACATGTTGTGGTGTGCCTCTAGAAAATACCGGGGTTGGTGTGATATGGTTATATTACTTGTTGTGGTGTATCTCTAGTAAATACCGGGGATGGTGTGATATGGCTATGTTACATGTTGCAGTGTGGTTCTAGTTAAATACCGGGGATGGTGTGATATGGATATGTTACATGTTGTGGTGTGACTCTAGTAAATACCGGGGATGGTGTGATATCAATATGTTACATGTTTGTCTGTAACTCTAGTTAATACTGGTGATGGTGTGATATGGCCATGCTATATGTTGTGGTGTGGCTCTAGTTAAATACCGGGGATGGTGTGATATGGCTATGTTACATGTTGTGATGTGGCTCTTGTAAATACCGGTAATGGTGTGATATGGCCATGTTAGATGTTGTGGTCTGGCTCTAGTAAATACCCGGAATGGTGTGATATGACTATGTTACATCTTGTGGTGTGGCTCTAGTTAAATACCGAGGATGGAGTGATATGGATCTGTTACATGTTGTGGTGTGGTTGTAGTAAATACATGGGATGGTGTGATATGGCCATGTTAAATGTTGTGATATGGCTCTTGTCAATACCGGGGATGGAGTGATATTGCTATGTTACATGCAATAAGGATAGTAAATAAAGGTGATGGTGTGATATGGCCATGTTACATGTTGTGGCTCTAGTAAATACCGTGGATTGTGTGATATGGCTATGTTATATGTTATGGTGAGTCTCTAGTAAATACCTGTTATGGTGCGATATGGCCACGTTACATGTTGTAATGTTGCTCTAATATATACTGGGGATGGTGTGATATGGCTATGTTACATATTGTAATTTGACTCTAGTAAATACATGGGATGGTGTGATATGGCTACGTTACATATTGTAATGTGACTCTAGTAAATACCGGGGATGGTGTGATATGGCCATGTTAGATGTTGTGGTCTGGCTCTAGTAAATACCCGGAATGGTGTGATATGACTATGTTACATCTTGTGGTGTGGCTCTAGTTAAATACCGAGGATGGAGTGATATGGATCTGTTACATGTTGTGGTGTGGTTGTAGTAAATACATGGGATGGTGTGATATGGCCATGTTAAATGTTGTGATATGGCTCTTGTCAATACCGGGGATGGAGTGATATTGCTATGTTACATGCAATAAGGATAGTAAATAAAGGTGATGGTGTGATATGGCCATGTTACATGTTGTGGCTCTAGTAAATACCGTGGATTGTGTGATATGGCTATGTTATATGTTATGGTGAGGCTCTAGTAAATACCTGTTATGGTGCGATATGGCCACGTTACATGTTGTAATGTTGCTCTAATATATACTGGGGATGGTGTGATATGGCTATGTTACATATTGTAATTTGACTCTAGTAAATACATGGGATGGTGTGATATGGCTACGTTACATATTGTAATGTGACTCTAGTAAATACCGGGGATGGTGTGATATGGCTATGTTACATGTTGTGGTGTTGCTCTAGTAAATACTGGGGATGGTGTGATATGACCATGTTACATCTTGTGGTGTTGCTCTAGTTAAATACCGGGAACGGTGTGATATGGCTATATTACATGTGATATGGCTGTAGTTAATACTGGGGATGGCGTGATTTGACCATGTTACATCTTGTGGTGTGGCTCTAGTAAATACCGTGAATGGTATGATATGGCTATGTTACATGTTGTGGTGTGACTGTAGTAAATACCGGGAATGGTGTGATATGGCTTTGTTAGATGTTGTGGTGTCGCTTTAGTAAATACCGGGGATGGTGTGATACGGCTATGTTAGATGTTGTGGTATGGCTCTAGTAAATACCGGGGATGGTGTGATATGGCTATGTTACACGTGATATGGCTCTAGTAAATACTGGGGACGGTGTGATATGGCTATGTTACTTATTGTAATGTGACTCTAGTAAATACAGGAGATGATGTGATATGGCCATGTTACATATTGTATTGTATCTCTAGTTAAATATCGGGGAGGTGTGATATGGATGGCGTGATATGACCATGTTACATCTTGTGGTTCTAGTTAAATACCGGGAATGATGTAATATGGCTATGTTACATAGTGTAATGTGAATCTAGTAAATACTGGGGATGGTGTGATACGGCTATGTTATATGTTGTGGTGTAGCTCTAGTAAAAAGATGGGATGGTGTGATATGACCATGTTAGATGTTGTGATGTGGCTCTAGTAAATAGAGGGGATGGTGTGATATGACTATGTTACACGTTGTTGTGCAGCTCTAGTAAATACCGGTGTTGGTGTGATATGGCGTTGTTACATGTTGTAGTGTAGCTCTAGGAAATACTGGGGGTGTGATATGGCTATGTTACATGTTGTAATGTGGCTCTAGTATATACCGGGGGTGGTGTGATATGGTAATGATACATGTGATATGGCTCTAGTAAATAACGGGAATGATGTGATATGGCCATGCTTCATGATATGATGTGACTCTAGTAAATACCGTTAATGGTGTGATATGGCTATGTTACATGTTGTAGTGTGGCTCTAGTAAATAGCGTGGATATTGTGATATGGATATGTTACATGTTGTTGTGTTTCTCTAGTTAATACCAGGGATGGTGTGATGTAGCTATTTTACATGTTGTAGTGTGGCTCTAGGAAATATTTTGGATGGTGTGATATGTCTATGTTACATATTGTGGTGTGGCTCTAGTGAATACCCGGGATGGTGTGATATTGCTATGTTACATGTTGTGATTTTCCTCTAGTAAATAGTGTGTATTGTGTGATATGGCAATGTTACATGTTGTGATGAGGCTCTAGTAAATACCGTGGATGTTGTGATATGGCAATGTTAAGTGGTGTGGTGTTGCTCTAGTAAATACCGCGGATGGTGTTATATAGCTATGTTACATGTTGTGGTGTGGATCAAGTTAATACCGGGGATGGTGTGATATGGCCATGTTACATGTTGTAGTGTACCTCTAGTAAATACTGGGGATGGTGTGATATGGCTATGTTAGATGTTGTGGTGTGGCTCTAATGAATACTGGGGATGGTGTGATATGGCAATGTTAAGTGGTGTGGTGTTGCTCTAGTAAATACCGTGGATTGTGTTATATGGCTATGTTACATGTTGTGGTGTGGATCAAGTTAATACCGGGGATGGTGTAATATGGCCATATTACATGTTGTGCTGTGACTCTAGTAAATAGGAGGGCTGGTGTGATATAGAAATGATACATGTTGTGGTGTTGCTCTAGTAAATTCCGTTGATGGTGTGATATGGCCACGTTAAGTGGTGTGGTTTTGCTCTAGTAAATACCAGGGATGGTGTGATATGGCCATGTCACATGTTGTGATATGGCTCTAGTAAATACCGTGGATGGTGTGATATGCCCATGCTACATGTTGTGCTGTGACTCTAGTAAATATGGTGGATGGTGTAATATTGTCATGTTAAGTGGTGTGGTGTTGCTTTAGTAAATACCGTTGATGGTGTGATATGGTCATGTTACATGTTGCGGTTTTCCTCTAGTAAATACCGTGGATGTTGTGATATGGCCATGTTACATGTTGTGATGAGGGTCTAGTAAATACCGTGGATGTTGTGATATGGTTATGTTACATGTTGTGGTGTTGCCCTAGTGAATACTGGGGATGGTGTGATATGGCTATGTTATATGCTGTAGTGTTTCTCTAGTAAATACCGTGGATGGTGTGATATGGCAATGTTAAGTGGTGTGGTGTTGCTCTAGTAAATGCCGGGGATGGTGTTATATAGCTATGTTACATGTTGTGGTGTAGCTCTAGTAAATACTGGGGATGGTGTGATATGGCTATGTAAGATGTTGTGGTGTGGCTCTGATGAATACTGGGGATGGTGTTATATGGCTATGTTACATGTTGTGGTGTGGATCAGGTTAATACCGGGGATGGTATGATATGGCCATATTACATGTTGTGCTGTGACTCTAGTAAATAGGGGGGCTGGTGTGATATAGAAATGTTACACGGTGTGGTGTTGCTCTAGTAAATACCAGGGATGGTGTGATATGGCCATGTTACATGTTGTGATTTGGCTCTAGTAAATACCGTGGATGATGTGATATGGCCATGTTACATGTTGTGCTGTGACTCTAGTAAATAGGGGGGATGGTGAAATATGGTCATGTTAAGTGTTGTGGTGTTGCTTTAGTAAATACCGTTGATTTATTTCCTTCGTTGTTTTGTATGATTTGCCATACCTGAAAAATATATGACATGTATATACATTTTATTTAAACAGGGATAGAAAATAGTGCAAGTCCGAGGTTCGGAACCTTTACATTTCGATGCCATACCCTTATAGTTGTACTTGGGCTAGGTCCATTGGACCTTTGGAAACTAATTGATTGATTGGTTGAATTTTAGCGTTATTTTTATACTATCAAGGGCTAATAGACGATTAGTTAACATAACCACTGTTTGGTAATGATATTTTATTCAGTCATTACTTGCACATTTAGTAAATTCTGAATGATTTTTCATGCAAACTACATAGCGCAGAAACTACCTCACACGGTTTATCGGGTAACGTGTATCGGTCCATATAGAGTATATAGGGCTGTTTTTACTGATGAATTGATAACTTAAGTTCTATTTATCCGATAACATGTTTGCAAACACTTTTGGTAAGCCTAGTTTATTACGGTTGTTCACATATTTTTTTCAATTTTTATGTTTATAGGAACATGATCTTTTTTCAGTTCCAATACGGCACCATAAAACCATAGTTTTCTCTATATGTCCAATGTAAAATTTGAAACATTAGGAACTCTTCCTGCACTGTTTTCAAAGGCCTTCTGTGATTGGTATCTATGGAGTAAAGGGTTAATGAAATTAATAAATAAAAATTAAGACATTGGTTCTTTTCACAGTTAATTTTTCTGCTTATAACTGTAGGCGTGAATTTAATATTGTCAATATTTGTATTTAATGTAAGTCAGTGGTTATTAATTACATGTATCTAGGTTGAAGCAAAAAACATGTCCATTTTTAACAAAATTTAAATTCGATATTTGAAATACTCATATGAAGTATGGGGATTTAACAAAGGTGTGAAAGTCGAAAGAACACATCTAAACTTTTGCAAACGACTATTTTATATATGGTGAAACAGGACGTACTAGTTGAATATTCCAAAAATATTTTAATATACTAGTAATCAAATTTTGGTTAAAAAGTATTGCTTCAAACAATACCAAATATATCAAATTAGTATACAACATGATGAAAATGGAAACCGACGTATTTGTTAATAGAATAAACTGGGTCTCACAAGTAAAAAGTATATTACCCACATTTGGATTTTATGAAATCTAATATGCTCAAAGCGTAGGTGACACAAATAACATCCTTAGCCTTTTTAAACAGAGATTAAAAGATATTTTCATACAGAACTTAATGACTCAACTAGAGCACTATTTTACCGTTCAGTAGCATCTTTTGAATTTAAACCTTATCTTGACATTGTAACATTGTAACATGTGACATTTCAAAATATTGTGTTGCATTATCAAGACTCCGTCTTTCCTCCCACAGATTGGAGATGGAAAGCGGTCAATGGAGAAAACCAATTAGTGTACCCTTCAATGAAAGAATGTGTAAACAGTGTAATATGCTAGAGGACGAAAACCATTTTTTTAATCAACTGTGTACATTTTATTGAACTGAGAAAAATTTACTTAAAACCATACTTTAAGTTAATTACTAACTACTGAAAATAAGCCCAAAATGAAAAAGTTAAGTGTTTATGTACATAAAGCTTTTAAATTAAGATGGCTCATGAATAAGTTTACATTCTCATCTTGAAATCAGTAGACCTACTTGCAACCTGTGAGTGTTATATGATTATCTCAATAGTAAATCGCAAAATTCAAAATTACAAGATCAGTGACGTGTATGTTGGTTATGGAAGCCATAATCAGTGACAAGTACGTTGGTCATGGAAATCATGATCAGTGACGGGTATGTTGGTTATTAAAGTCATGATAATTGACGTGTATGTTAGTTATGGAAATCACGATCAGTGACGTATATGTTGGTTATGGAAGCCATAATCAGTTACGAGTACGTTGGTTATGGAAGTTATGATCAGTGACGGGTATGTTGGTTATTAAAGTCATGATAATTGACGTGTATGTTAGTTATGGAAATCACGATCAGTGACGTATATGTTGGTTATGGAAGTCATAATCAGTTACGAGTACGTTGGTTATGGAAGTTATGATCAATGACGTGTATGTTGGTTATGACAACCATTATCAGTGACGGGTATGTTAATGATGGAAGTCATTATCAGTGACAGATATGGTGGTTATTGAAGTCATGATCAGTGACATGTATGTTGGCTATGGAAGTCATGATCAGTGACGTGTGTGGTGGTTATGGAAGCCATGACCAGTGACGAGTATGTTGGTTATGAAAGCCATGATCAATGACGTGTATGTTGGTTATGGAAGCCATGATCAGTGACGTGTATGTTTGTAATAGAAGCCATGATCAGTGACGGGTATGTTGATGATGGAAGTCATGATCAGTGACGAGTATGTTGGTTATGGAAGTCACTGTACTGAGCGTTGTTTTATGAGAGGCATCCATCGGGTCAATCGGGGGATCAAACCCGCAACCTCTGGTGTAATCGGCCAACACTCTATCCATTACACTACCACCCTGCTTTTTGAATGTGTAATTTGCGTACTAAACGTGTGGTTCTCGTGTCATTGGTGCCTGTCTTGTGAACTTTAGGTACCAAACACGTGTTTATCTACTCTCCCAAGTCAGCGGACGACTTCCTCTTCGTTTAAATGAGAATATGACATAGTTATATACGAACGATGCAAAGAAGAGTAGTGTTTATCATGCATGTAGCGCTTGTCTTATAAAATTATGGTACACAACTTGTGATTCTCATGGCGTTGATGATTTAATTGTTTAATTAAGGTACCAAACTCATGTGTAGTTTAGATACTACGTGTGCTTATCATGCAGTTGGTGCTTGTCGTGTGTAATTTAAGTACCATACGCGTGGTTCTCATGTCGTTGGTGCTACTTGTGTGTAATTAAGGTACCTAACGTATGATTTTCATGCCGATAGTGCTTTGTGTAATTAACGTACCAGACGTGCGGTTCTCATGTCGTTGGTACCTGTCGTATATAGTTTAGGTACCAAACGCGTGCTTATCATGCAGTTGGTGCTTGTCTAGTATAATGTAGATACAAAGCGAGTGTTTTTCATGCCGTTGATGCTTTTCGTTTGTAATTTACGTGCTTAACGTATGGTTCTCATGCCGTTTATAATTTAATTGTGTAATTAAGGTACCAAACGTGTCATTATTATGCAGTTGGTGCTTGTCTAGTGTAATTGAGGTACCACGTGCGTGGTTCTCATGCCGTTGGTGCTTTTCGTTTTATAATTTACGTACTTAATGTGTTTTCTCATTCCGTTTATATTTCAGTTGTGTAATTTGGGTGACAAACGTTTGGTTTTCTTTCCGTTGGTAATTTGATTGTGTATTTTAGGTACCAAGTAGGTGCTTATAATGTAAGTAGCGTTTGCCTTATGTAATTAAGGTACAAAAAGTGTTATTCTTTTGGCCTTGATGCTTTGTGTTATTTAGGTATCAAACGTGTGCATATCATGCAATTCGTGATTGCCTTGTGTAATTTAGGTACCAAACGTGCGGATCTCATACTGTTGGTACTTGTCGTTTTTAATTTACCTTCTTAATGTGTGTTTCTCATTCCGTTTATGCTTTTATCGTATAATAGGGACCAAACGTGTGCTTATCATGCAGTTTGTGCTTGTATTATGTATTGTCGGTACCAAACGTGTGGTTCTCATTCCGTTGGTGATTTCATTGTGTAATTTAGGTACCAAATGTGTGGTTCTTAAGTAATTGGTTCTTGTCTTGTGTTATTTAAGTACCAAACACTTGCTTATCATGCAGGTAGCGGTTTTTTATGTAAAAATGGTAAACAACGTGTGATTCCCATGTCATTGATGCATGTGCATATCATACAGTTGGTGATTGTCTCGTGTAGTTTATAAACTAAACGTGTGGATCTCATGCCGCTTATGCGTTATTTGTTTAAGTTAGGTACCGAACGTGTGCTTATCATGCAGTTTGTGCTTGTGTTAGCACCAAAACGAATGGTCTCTTGGAGTTTGTTGCTTGTCTTATGTAATGTAGGTACAAAAGCGGATGGTCTCATGGAGTTGGTGCTTGTCTTGTGTAATTAAAATTCCAAACACGTGCCACGTGCTTATCATGCAGGTAACAGGTGTCTTGTATTCTTGATGTACCAAACCTGTGCTTATCATACACTTGGTTCTTGTCTTGTGTAATTTAAATACCAAATGCGTAGTTATCATGCCGTTGGTGATTGTCTTGTGTAATAAAGATCTCAAACGGATGATTATCCTGCTGATACATGTATCCATTGTCTTCTGTAACTTAAGTACCAAACGTGTAGTTATCAAGCATGTGATACTTTGTCTTGTGTAATTAAGGTACCAAACGTGTGGTTACCATACATGTGTAGATTTTTGTGATTATATTGTACGTAGCGTTTGTCTTTTGTATTTTAAGTGTCAAACGGGTTGACTGCACAAGTAGAATGTGTCTCTTGATATAAACTAATTATCGAAGTTTTGGTAAATACAAATTTTAACTTTGCCTTTTGTAAAAAGGTTACCAACATTTTCCTGAAGCGCCTGATTTGTGGAGTGCTTGGTCCAGTGGTAAAACATTGGACCCATTGGGAAGTCGCGGGTTCGATACCCCGCCACGGCTATGTGTAATGTCCTTGAGCAAGACCTTTTATCAACATATGTTTAGATAAGTTAAAATAATGTTTTTCTCGGTGTAATGAAGTTACCAAACGTGTGTTTTTTTCACGGTGTTGATTAAGTCATAGACATTGATACTGGTGTGTAGTAAGGTTTTGAACAAAAATGTGTATAGGGAACAAACATAAAAGGAGAAGTAAAAGTGAGGATAAAGTGACTTCGAACCCAGTAGTCGCAAGTTCGATCCCCCACTCCTACATAAAAAAATACTTATCAGTCATTCGGATGAGACATTAAAACAAATCGAAATCCCATGTATCGGTGCTTTCACCGTGCATGTAAAATACTCGGGGACACTACAAAAAGGTATTCTGTATCTCTGCACTATCCTCTTAAACTCTAAAATTACTTATACTCTTCTGGAGGCGTCGCCCATAGAGAAAACGGTGGCGACGATAAATAGAAATATCATCAACAACATGATAACGTCATGGTATGTAAGAATATTAGAACACCTAATGATCTAATGATAGGAGAGAGAGAGAGAGAGAGAGAGAGAGAGAGAGAGAGACACACACACACACACACACACACACACACACACAGAGAGACAGAGAGAAACAGAGAGAGACAAAGACAGAAACAGAGAGAGACACGAGAATGCGATGCTCATGTCTCATATATACACTTTTCATTTATATTTAATTTTGGAATGAATGAAGTCTAATTCTAGTAAGAGAATACTCAGCAACAAAATTGTTATAACATATAAGTACGAGACATTCAGATATTTTGTGTTTTGAATTTTAACCCAAATATGAAAATATATTAACGTCTGCATAAATATATACTGTAAACATACACTTTCTGTTTAATATGCGCAGTTCGTGTGCACATCTATTAAATTTATTCAAAATATACTGTCAGAGTTTTATAATAGTATGCGTAATACTAGCTGTCATTGTTTGTACAATGACACCTGTTTAGTGTACATAACCTCTTTGGTGCAGTACATAAACATAAATCTAAGCAAGTTTTAATGAAAACGTTGGTATAATACATCACTGCATTTTCTCAAAATTAAACTGAGCTATGTATATCTATAGCTTGCTTTTTATTGCCATACCTGCCACGGACTGGAAAAGTTTAAGGAAAATGGTAACACAAAATAACATAAGACAATGTATCACCATAAGGATTAGCAGCAGATAATTCCGTTTTCACACGAATATTTAAAAATGCAGCATCTGATTGACGTTAGAAATTTTTCCGGTGTGTGTGTGTGTGGGCGGGTGTGTGGGTGTGTGGGCGGGTGTGTGGGTGTGTGGGCGGGGTTATAAATAGCTACTATTAAAGCGGAAGATGGGACCACCAGACTTATAATTACTTGCCTAAACCAGTGAGGGGTGGAGTGGGTGGGTGGGGGGGGGGGGGGGGTTCCCAGGTCCCACCTCGCCAGCTGGAGGACCTTCCCCTTCCCATAAACTCCTTGATACAGATACAAAAAGTAATTAAAGAGATTAAAAACGCTCAGGAAATGTGGAACATGATATATAGGGTTAGAGAGAGAGAGAGAGAGAGAGAGAGAGAAAGAGAAAGAGAGCGGAGATTGAGAGAATGGAGAGAGAGCTAGAGTTAAGTTTGGAAATGTAGAAAGAATAAAGAAGATCGGAACTGTGATAAAGGACAATGATAAAAGAGAGGAGAATATGAGTTGATGGATAGTGGGATAGTAGAAAAAAAGAAATAAGATACGATCAAGGGGTTGAGAGAGAGAGAGAGAGAGAGAGAGAGAGAGAGACAGACAGACAGACAGACAGACATACAGACAGACAGAGAATGACAGACAGACAGACAGACAGACAGACAGACAGGCAGGCAGGCAGGCAGACAGACAGACAGACAGACAGACAGACAGACAGACAGACAGACAGACAGACAGACAGACAGACAGACAGACAGACAGACAGACAGACAGACAGACAGACAGACGGTTGCATTAATTTACTCCTGCCTCCTACATTAAACCTCATTTTGAAAATGAGTTTACCTCGGTATTCAAATAGTAACCTCCTCCCTCAGTTTCTTCGCCGTCGAGTTGTAACTACTGGCGATCTGCATATGTCCCATGGCTTAGTCACGTGGTTTAATCAGACACGCTTTGTGTTGTTGCATTAGATAATGTAGCCTGGTACCTTGCCCAACTTCATTCCTTACGCTACATTTTGTATAGTCTTGATCCTTGCCCTAACAGTAAATAGTTCCAAATTGATCGGTAGTAGGCCAGGTAACCAATGTACATTTCGTAAATGGTTCATTTCGCACGTTGGCGGAAATAGCCGAGCGATGTTCCGGATGAGCAGTAGTGAGTGTCAATAGAATACAACTGGGTTTTGCAGTTGCACAAAAAGTTGTGAATATAACGTCGCGTTTTCAGTTTGGATATAGACAGCAGGCAAAAAGAAAACGGTAATTATTTCTTAAAATATCAAGTTACATTCTACTATAACTTTATAAAAAGTGTCCTCAAATGTTCATTAATTTTTATACAAAGGGTTGGGTACGTTTTGGGTCATATCTGGCCTGTTTTTTTATAAAAAGTTGAGAAAAATAATCGTTGGTCTATGTAACTTGTAATGAAACATGTTGAATTCGATTGTCAAAGGCATTTGACACGACGTCAAAAGTACATAGAAATCGTTAAACGGCGCAAAACCATTCGAAAATGACCGGTTTTAACGTATAATAGAGAGAAGCCAGCGACAACCAAAATCATTTGTATACGTAAGTATGCAGGGGTGTCATTTTGTTTTATCTTTTAAATGTATATCATTTTGGTTGGTGTGTGTCTTCGTTGTTGAATCATATTTAACCGTATCTAAAATGTACATCATGCCTTTTAGCTTACTCCATTGTAAATGGCTGCGGTTTGCAAAAGTCTAATTCTTTTTCGAAGAGAACCTGTTTGACATGGATAAAATATAAAAAAATGTTGTGCGTAACTTGGATGAAATAATGAATTTCATTTTACATCAATGACCTCTTATTCCTTGGTTACATCACAGGAGCCTGAAATTCCATATTCTATATTCTAATTGGATAGTTGTACTATACCATAGGTGTCTCTATAGACTGTTATATAGAGCCACATGTGGTATAGTATATAACACAATATAACACTATTCTAAAGGGAATGTAGAACATATTGATATCGAACATAGAACTTCGGGTTCTTGTGGTTACATGCAGAAAACCTTTACAGAAAAGCGTAGTGCATTAGATAAAAAACGGCTACTCAAATGTATCTCTCTCTGTTTTCTCGCATTCGCGCACGTTTAAGTGTTCTTGCTTCCTTTTTTGATTTTATAACATCATATCGAAGGCTAAGCGAAAAACCATTGTAGCTCCGTTTTTTCAAAAAATCGTTTTTTGCATAAATTACTGTAGTTTTACAATGTGCATCTTGTGTTAAAATTTGGTCCTGATATTTTAAATAATTTTGAAGATATTCACTTTTGGTGAAAATGTTGTATCTCAAATACACTCATTCTTTAAGCGCAAAACTAGTGTTACTCAAATAAACTATTGTAAACTGAGTTACAATAGTTTTGCACCGATATAAATAAAGGTCTCCAAGGTCTACACGATTGTAACTTGAATTTAAATTAAATTAAACCCAGTTTTCATGTATAACCACATTTTTATTTAGTCCAAGAATATCGCAATAATAAGTTTCAAATGATAGTTCAGGAAAATCTTGCAAGATTTTGAAAAAGAAAATACAGGCATAGAGAATTTTTTTTTACTTAATCTTTGAAAACATTTTAATTTGATAATAAAGTAATTTTAGTCAGATGGGTATGATCAATGTTTTATTGATTTGGACATTAGTGTCAATGAAATTGATGATTAATATAGTTAGTGTGCTATAAAAGAACCATTTGTTGATATTTTGTTAAAAAATTTGATTATTAAAATTTACAGTGAATTTATTGGTTTGCATTTTTTTTTATAAAAAGGCCGTTCAATCTAACAATATTACTCTACACACTTTTAATTTATACCAATTCTAACTTTACTTAACCAGTATACATCTGGTATTATAGTTGGTAGTGTAGGTGTAGAGGATACAGTTGGTAGTGTAGTGGGTATGGTGGGTGTAGAGAGTACATCTGGTACTGTAGTGGGTATGGTTGGTGTAGAGGATACAGTTGGTAGGTGTAGAGGGTACAGTTGGTAGTGTAGTGGGTATGATGGGTGTAGAGAGTACATCTGGTACTGTAGTTGGTAATGTAAGTGTAGAGGATACAGCTGGTAGTGTAGTGGGTATGGTGGGTGTAGAGGGTACATCTGGTACTGTAGTTGGTAATGTAGGTGTAGAGGATACAGTTGGTAGTGTAGTGGGTATGGTGGGTGTAGAGGGTACATCTGGTACTATAATTGGTAGTGTGGGTGTAGAGGATACAGTTGGTAGTGTAGTGGGTATGGTGGGTGTAGAGAGTACATCTGTACTGTAGTTGGTAATGTAGGTGTAGAGGATACAGTTGGTAGTGTAGTGGGTATGGTGGGTGTAGAGAGTACATCTGGTACTGTAGCTGGTAGTGTAGGTGTAGAGGATACAGTTGGTAGTGTAGTGGGTATGGTGGGTGTAGAGAGTACATCTGGTACTGTAGTTGGTATTGTAAGGATGTAGAGGATAAAGCTGGTAGTGTAGTGGGTATGGTGGGTGTAGAGAGTACATCTGGTACTGTAGTTGGTAGTGTGGGTGTAGAGGATACAGCTGGTAGTGTAGTTGGTAGTGTGGGTGTAGAGGGTACATCTGGTAGTGTAGTGGGTATGGTGGATGTAGAGAGTACATCTGGTACTGTAGTTGGTAATGTAGGTGTAGAGGATACAGCTGGTAGTGTAGTGGGTATGGTGGGTGTAGAAAGTACATCTGGTACTGTAGTTGGTATTGTGGATGTAGAGGATACAGCTGGTAGTGTAGTGGGTATGGTGGGTGTAGAGAGTACATCTGGTACTGTAGGTGTAGAGGATACAGTTAGTAGTGTAGTGGGTATGGTGGGTGTAGAGAGTACATCTGGTACTGTAGTTGGTATTGTGGATGTAGAGGATACAGCTGGTATTGTAGTGGGTATGGTGGGTGTAGAGAGTACATCTGGTACTGTAGTTGGTAGTGTAGGTGTAGAGGATACAGTTGGTAGTGTGGGTGTAGAGGGTACATCTGGTACTGTAGTTGGTAGTGTGGGTGTAGAGGATACAGTTGGTAGTGTGGGTGTAGAGGGTACATCTGGTACTGTAGTTGGTATTGAGGATGTAGAGGATACAGCTGGTAGTGTAGTGGGTATGGTGGGTGTAGAGAGTACATCTGGTACTGTAGTTGGTAGTGTAGGTGTAGAGGATACAGTTGGTAGTGTAGTGGGTATGGTGGGTGTAGAGAGTACATCTGGTACTGTAGTTGGTATTGTGGATGTAGAGGATACAGCTGGTAGTGTAGTGAGTATGGTGGGTGTAGAGAGTACATCTGGTACTGTAGTTGGTAGTGTGGGTGAAGAGGATACAGCTGGTAGTGTAGTTGGTAGTGTGGGTGTAGAGAGTACATCTGGTACTGTAGTTGGTAATGTAGGTGTAGAGGATACAGTTGGTAATGTAGTGAGTATGGTGGGTGTAGAGAGTACATCTGGTACTGTAGTTGGTATTGTGGATGTAGAGGATACAGCTGGTAGTGTAGTGGGTATGGTGGGTGTAGAGAGTACATCTGGTACTGTAGTTGGTAGTGTGGGTGTAGAGGATACAGCTGGTAGTGTAGTTGGTAGTGTGGGTGTAGAGGATACAGCTGGTAGTGTAGTTGGTAGTGTGGATGTAGAGAGTACATCTGGTACTATAGTTGGTAGTGTGGATGTAGAGGATACAGCTGGTAGTGTAGTGGGTATGGTGGGTGTAGAGAGTACATCTGGTACTGTAGTTGGTATTGTGGATGTAGAGGATACAGCTGGTAGTGTAGTTGGTAGTGTGGATGTAGAGAGTACATCTGGTACTATAGTTGGTAGTGTGGATGTAGAGGATACAGCTGGTAGTGTAGTGGGTATGGTGGGTGTAGAGGGTACATCTGGTTCTGTAGTTGGTATTGTGGATGTAGAGGATACAGTTGGTAGTGTAGTGGGTATGGTGGGTGTAGAGAGTACATCTGGTACTGTAGTTGGTATTGTGGATGTAGAGGATACAGCTGGTAGTGTAGTGGGTATGGTGGGTGTAGAGAGTACATCTGGTACTGTAGTTGGTATTGTGGATGTAGAGGATACAGCTGGTAGTGTAGTGGGTATGGTGGGTGTAGAGAGTACATCTGGTACTGTAGTTGGTATTGTGGATGTAGAGGATACAGCTGGTAGTGTAGTTGGTAGTGTGGATGTAGAGAGTACATCTGGTACTATAGTTGGTAGTGTGGATGTAGAGGATACAGCTGGTAGTGTAGTGGGTATGGTGGGTGTAGAGAGTACATCTGGTACTGTAGTTGGTATTGTGGATGTAGAGGATACAGCTGGTAGTGTAGTGGGTATGGTGGGTGTAGAGGGTACATCTGGTAGTGTAGTGGGTATGGTGGGTGTAGAGAGTACATCTGGTACTGTAGTTGGTATTGTGGATGTAGAGGATACAGCTGGTAGTGTAGTGGGTATGGTGGGTGTAGAGGGTACATCTGGTACTGTAGTTGGTATTGTGGGTGTATAGGATACAGCTGGTAGTGTAGTGGGTATGGTGGGTGTAGAGGGTACATCTGGTACTGTAGTTGGTATTGTGGATGTAGAGGATACAGTTGGTAGTGTAGTGGGTATGGTGGGTGTAAAGGGTACATCTGGTACTGTAGTTGGTATTGTGGATGTAGAGGATACAGCTGGTAGTGTAGTGGGTATGGTGGGTGTAGAGGGTACATCTGGTACTGTAGTTGGTATTGTGGATGTAGAGGATACAGCTGGTAGTGTAGTGGGTATGGTGGGTGTAGAGGGTACGGCTGGTAATGTAGTTGGTATTGTGGATGTAGAGGATACAGCTGGTAGTGTAGTGGGTATTGTGGATGTAGAGGATACAGCTGGTAGTGTAGTGGGTATGGTGGGTGTAGTGGGTACGCCTGGTAATGTAGTTGGTATGGTGGGTGTTGAGGGTACAGCTTGTAGTGTAGTTGGTATGGTGGATGAAGAGGGTACAGATGTTAGCATAGTTGGTATTGTGGGTGTGGATGGTACAACTGTACCATAGTTGGCATGGTGGGTGTTGGGGGTACAGCTGGTAATGTAGTTGTTATGGTGGGTGTGGATGGTACAACTGCAACATAGTTGGTATGGTGGGTGTTGAGGGTACAGCTGGTAGTGTAGTTGGTATGGTGGGTGTAGAGTGTGCAGCTAGTAATGTAGTTGGTATGGTGGGTGTAGAAGGTATGGCTGGTAGTGTAGTTGGTAAAGTGGGTGTGGAAGGTACAACTGGTAGCATAGTTGGTATGGTGGGTGTTAAGGGTATAACAAGTAACATAGTTGGTATGGTGGGTATGGAAGATTGAGCTTGTAGCGTATTTGGTATGGTGGGTGTAAAGGGTATGGCTCGTAGCATAGTTGGTATAGTGGGTATGGATGGTTGAGCTGGTAGCGTATTTGGTATGGTGGGTGTAGAGGGTATGGCTCGTAGCATAGTTGGTATAGTGGGTATGGAAGGTTGAGCTGGTAGCGTTTTTGGTATGGTGGGTGTAGAGGGTATGGCTCATAGCATAGTTGGTATAGTGGGTGTGGAAAGTATAGCTGGTAGCATAGTTGGTATGGTGGGTGTTGAGGGTACATCTGGTACTTTAATTAGTATGGTTGGTGTTGAGGGTAGAGCTGGTAATGAAGTTGGTATGGTTGGTGTTAAGGGTACAGCTGGTAATGTAGTTGGTATTGTGGGTGTTGATGGTACAGCTGGTAGTGTAGATGGTGTCATGGGTGTAGACATTACAGCTGTCAGTGTAGTTGATATGTAGGGTGTAGAGGGTACAGCTTGTAGCGTTGTTGGTGTTCTTAGTGTAGAAGGTACAGCTGTTAGTGCAGTTGTAATGGCTGGTGTAGAGGGTATGTCTCGTAGCATAGATGATATGGTGGGTGTGGATGGTACAACTGGAAGCATACTAGTAGTTGGTATGTTGGGTGTTGAGGGTACAACTTGTTAATGACATATGTTTATTGATTGTTAACATGAGAACTATTAAAATTATTGTATTTATAGGCTAAAACATAAATAATACAGCTTTATATACTTTTGTTTTCCAACGCTTTAATATAATTTGATTTATTTGTAAAAGTTTGAGTTACAATAGTTTTGCACCAAATATAAATTCAGTTTTATTGAATTTTCAACGCAACACTATTGTAACTCAAACTTTTACAAATAAATCAAGTTATATTAAAGCTTTAATGATAACACTTGTTATTATTGTAAGTGATGCAGTTTTTGTTTAAATTTTAAAAAATATTAGCAAAAATATCTAAAGAAGAAAATAAAAAACGTGTTTTCCTCCTACTGAACAATTTGCAATAACCTAATTGCAATAGTTTTGCACCAAGCCCTCGCTATATATATAACCTTAGTTGTGATTTTTTGCCAACCTATTATAACGTATAGGTTTATTGCAAATTAAATTTGCTTGACAATGATATTTGTATAATTTTATCAAAATTAATGATCTCTGACATGTTTGGATTCACATGAATAGATATTCAAACATTATGTTTTTATGAATGTATGGAGTATGGAGGAATAAAGATTATATACATGCACTTAATTAATGACCAAGTATTTAAAATATAGACTTATATCTATTATCGGCAACACAACTCTCTCTCTCTCTCTCTCTCTCTCTCTCTCTCTCTCTCTCTCTCTGTCTCTGTCTCTCTCCCTGTTTCTCTCTCTCTCACTCTCTCTCTCTCTCTCTCTCTCTCTCTCTCTCTCTCTCTCTCTCTCTCTCTCTCTGGGGACACAGTTAACCAATATACATACAGAAGAGAATCGATTGTTTTCTTGTTCTTCAGGTTCCAGTAATGTCACTCTTTCCATGCATAAGTTATAAAAAATGAACGACAAAGGGAGAAATCCAAAAAACTGTATGGGGACTTCGTCCAACAATGCCGAAAGAGAGAAAGTGTCTCTCAGTTTTTAAACACTTTTGCGGGGTCGTTTAGCAAAAGAGAAAAATGCCCTGTGGGGACTCAAGTAGCAAACATAGTGGAGACTTGTCCAACAACACACAAAGAGAGAACACATGTCTCAGAATTCATAGAAATTTTGTGAGGTCATATAAAAATGTCAGTCTCTCACGTCCGTAGAAGTTATGAAAACCTCTCATAATGGAAGTACAGTTAAACCTGTGTAAGTGGTCACCTCTATTAATCAGCCACCTGTCTTAAGCAACAATATTTTATATTTCCCATTTCTATGCTTTATGAGTAAATTAACCTGTATTAAGCAACAACCTGTCTTAAAAGGCCACTTTTGCTCCTTTTCTTGACTGGCTGCTAAAGACAGGTTTGACTGTAATTGTATAGTTTCTAGAACATTATAGGATATATGATGGTGGATATGTGGGGTGGGGCAAAAGATTACAGGCTGTAAATATAGTGAATATGTATACGGTAACATATCACAGTGAAAGGTGGGTCCTAAATTTGAAATGAAGTGCAGCTGAGAATGGGCGGGGTGCGTTAGGAAGGACTTTTTAGAATGTGATCAAATGCCGGCATGGTGGGTTTTCTGCCCAGAAATTTCGATTGAATGAGTTGTTGACAGCTGACGACAGACTTAGGTTGATACCAATTGATGACCTTGAGCTCTGCTAATGAGAAAACAGGAGTAAACTATACACAGGCTTGCTCTCTGTTGATTCACTTGACCAAGCGGAATTTGTTTGTTAAGGTTCTCAATTTACCAAACACTTTCACTCGATTGCAAGTCAAGGATTCAAACTCAGCTACATTAAACTGTTAGTTGTAGCACGCAGATATGGTATGTGAAAATGTAGTCATGTAAATAAGCTCAAGCTGTTCTTCGATCAAAACAAGAAACAAGCCCGTCTGATTAGCAAAATAGGGAGAGTGTATGTCTACGGACTTCGGGATCGTGAGTTCAAGGCGCATGTTTTCCGCGACAATCGGGTTGAAGACATTGTGTCTAAGGCCTATCGTCCACCACGATTAATTCAAGTGGAGAAGTTGGCAGTAACCTGCGGAAAACAGGTTAGTACTGATACAGAATCCAGGAATACTAGTTAGGTAACCTGCCGACCAGTATAGGATTGAAATACTGTTGAACAAGACTATTGCCAACAATAAAAGTCCCCTAACGAAGGGGGCATTTGTCATATTTGCTGCCATAGGAACCTATTTGTTTATGGTGAAACTAAATTGAAGGACTTGTATATTCTCCAAATAAATAACCATCTATAAACCAGGTTACATGAAAATATATCTTGTACTTTTAAAGTTAACACAGGATCTATCTTTTGTGACTGATAGATGGAATGACAGATGGACGAACATACAGACGAACAGACACAATAAAATGATGTGCATATTCTCCATATTGCCTTTTATCTATGTTCCAGGTATCATGAGAATATCTCTTGTACTTTTAAAGTTATGGCAGAATCCACCATGTTTGACTGACTGGTAGGCAAACAGACGAATGGAGAAAATAAAATAACGTGCATGTTTTCCATATTGTCTTCTATCTATTTTTAATTTTCATAAAAAAAAACTCTTGTCCTTTTTAAGGTATCGCAGGATTCAGTATTTTTGACATATTTTTGGACCATTTGTTGCCATAGCAATCACATTTGTTGCCAAAGCAACAATATGTAGCAAGTGCGTATTCTCCATTTTGCCATCTATCCATGTTCCAAGTTTCAAAAAATATCATGTACTTTAAAAGTTATTGCAGGATCCCACTCCTCTGTGTGAATTTTTGTCATATTTTTAGACTATTTGTTGCCATAGCAACAAAACAAAATAAAAGCACGTGCATATTCTCCATATTGCCATATATCCATTTCCAAGTTTCATGAAAAAATATCTAGTACTTCTAAAGTTATCGCAGGATCCCTATTTGTGTGACGGTCTGACAAGGGGGGACCATAAGTCATCATTATCATTGTTTTCATCATCATCATCATTGTTTTCATCATCATCATGGTTATCGTCATTTGTTAAGATGTTCTTAACATCCCTTGTTTGTTTTTTTATCCTGCATAAACGTCACTCTAGATACAATACTACGTCTTTCCTTCAACCAACAACGTTTTAATTTACTCATATTTATATTCTCTACGAAATATCACCAGTATTATGTAAAAATCAGTTAGGAAAAACCTGTGTGTGCAATAATGTGTAAATAGATGTCGGTTATTTACACGTCTGTGACGTTTTTGTCTGCTTGGAGCTTTTTGTTCGCAACGCTTTTTATCTACATCAATATATAAATACATCGATTTTTGTCTCGATGCGCACAAAAATATTTATTGTCCTTAATTTTCTGCAGACAAAAGGCGACATGTTGACAAAATTTGACGTGTTTCTATTTTTTCTGCGGACAAAATGCGTCAAACGGACAAAAAGCGCCTGTACACACGAGCGTTTTGTCATAATATTTAGGAAAAGTGATCATGCCTCCTGGTATGACGTATCATAATAATTTCAATATTCAAAGGAATCCAAGGAACATTTTTGGAAAATTATTTTTAAATCGGGTCAGCAGTTTCTGACAAGAAGATTGTTAAAGTTCTCACTATACACATTTAGGGGAAAGTGACCACGTTTTCTGGCAGCCATGTTCTTCAACAAATCGGAATAATTTGAACTATCTTGGTAGAGGATCTTCCCAAGGAATATGTCTGTTAAATTATTTTGAAATCGGGCTGGCAGTTTCTGAGATTTGTTTTAAAGTTTATCTCTTCCATTGCTATGGTAACAAGAGTTCCGCATGGAACAGAATTCTCTGAATAACTTTGGTACAGGATCATTCAAAGAACATCAACGCCATGTTTCATTAACTTCCACCAACTGGATTCAGAGATGTCATTTGAAGAAAAGTTTGGTCTGACGGACGACGTACAGTTACCCTTATAAGGGTCGTAGGGACACTATCATCATTTTAATTTCATAGAAGGGAAATATTCTTGATGTGTTACTGGGTTTAGGGGTTTGACCAGGGGGTCCTATATAGGGCTATAGGGTCTTTTGGATACCTAAACCCAGGGTTACATGTATCTAAAATGTTGGGACTTTGAACAAAATGTTGTTCTTGGGTCCTGAGTTAAGGTCTTTAAAAGATTTCTAGACCCGGATAGTGCAAGTTACAGGTAGTTACGTGGTTTTTTAGGTCCCCTGGGATGGGCAACCTAAACCCAGCAAAAAAAAGATGGCTATATGGGGATATCCCAACCTCACGACGGAGATATGGTTCTTGAAATTTGGGGGTAAAAAATCTTTTTTTTTTATGATGGTGTCTCTTAATTAGGGAGTTATGGTAATTATCTCAATAATTAGGAGGGTCCAAGATCGCTAATTAGGGGCAACCCTTGGGGTAAGGTAGGGTAAGGTAGGGGACATTTCATTAGTAATATATTCGTCAAGCAAAAAATGTTATGAATCTTTTTTTTTTTTAAGGTGTACATGTTCAAAATGTTATATCTCAACAATGCGATTCTTGATCTTTATAAATTCTTTACCAATGAATGGATCGCATCCTACCTTGTACCCAACCGTCAAGGTCAATCTTCAATTTTCGTTTAAAGCCAATGGTAAAAAAACATTTAGATAAAGAAAAGTTTATTTAAACTTCAGATCTCGCCCTCGCAAACTATCGAAATCCATAGAACATGAATAAAGGAACATTTATGGAACATTTCAGAGCAATATGTTCATAAACAGCAAAGATATGAACGATTTTCCTATTTGTTTATGACTTTTTTTAGGGACAAAATCACCAAAATCAATGAATTTGGGATCATTTTCAGATGACCTTTCTATGTCATTGAGCCTAATATGTTTGATACCATGTTGAAGGGCTTGAATAGATCTTTCCTGAAATATATAGTTTTATAGTCTTGTGGAACGGCATATGCCTCTATGGAGACTCTTACATAGCCAAAAATGGAAAAATCGGCCAATATCGATTTTTGGAATCAGTTAGATAGAAAAGTATAAGAATTTTTTTAAAACGGTAAGAACAAACTGGCCTTTATTTGACGAGATCTAGTTAAAAAATAAAATTCGTCTCGAAGTCTAATATTCATTTTTTTCACGTGCACGTGCTCTAGCTTCGGATTAATAAACAAAACTCGATGCTACTTTGTCAGGCTCATCAAGACCTTTCCAACGATACCAACTTGAAAAAATCGGACCGGAAACGGCCTCTCGGCTCAGGTTCGAACCTTTTTTGGCCCTCCGGCTCACCATAGGTCAGTTGGGGTTAAGGTTCTATTGGCTAAACGGTTTGAGATAGCAATATAGTTTCAACACAAAAATTGCTCAGTATTAAATTTTCTATAACATATATCAACATTACCCAAAGGCACGTGGCACTCATTTTCTGGCACGTGCTACATTATAATCTAAGCTCGAGGCCTGCTGGCGGCCATTTTTTTTAAAAAAAAAATATCAACCTCAAGAGCTATTCAATACCTGTCGAACACTGTGTCCGGATTAAAACATCACAACAATGACGTCACTAACGGGGTTTGAACATGGAACCCCCAATTGGCGGCATATCTTAACCCGAGTGACACGTGTTGGCACGGGCCGTTTCGGACTAAACGAAGACAGATAGCTGATCACTCTAAGAACAAAAGTTGCTCAGATTAAGATGTTAATCAATGCACGTGCCTCTCATTTTCTGACACGTGTTACCAATTTTTGACCCGAGCTATACAAAAAAGTATAAGTTATTTTTGTACCATTCTTTAGCGGAATATGTGAAGGTTCTTGTTTTTACCACAAGTAAGTTTGCAAAATGCATTAACGACCCGTGCAGCACATGCAAACATAGTACCTAAGCGCAGAAATCAATTTTATTTTCACTCATTTTGCTGTAGCGCACGGGGTTCGAACATACACGGTTAATTATTGGTAGTCGTTCAATTCGTACAGGGGACATCTAGGTACACTCTGGTACCCAGATTGATGTATATTTGTATAAATTTGTATTTATCTTCGCGCTTTGAACCAGTCATTTTGGCGAGCAGGATAAGATGATTATTAAAAACATAAAAGGTGATTACGCATTTCTGTGATGAATAATGAGTGATGAATGAAGATGATTTCAATGAATAAGAAGAGTTTGCATTCAAATTTGTAGTTTATACAAAGAAATTATTTTAATTTCATTTTGTAGTCATCGATTGCAGCCATATATTACATAAACCTATTAATGGTTTATAATCAGTGCATGTAATTACTTATGTTAAATGAGGTGCACCTATTGTTGTTTACCAATATTTTAAGCCAAATAACACTGCTCATAGCGCAAATTACTTTGCTTATATTGTCAGCAAGATTCGACCTAAATATGAACTTTCGATAAAATTTAATTTTATCTAAAGAGGTGTCCGTATGTGCATGCGCTTTTTGTCCGCTTGACGCTTTTTGTCCGCAACGCGTTTTATCCGCAGAAAAAAAAAGAAAATCGTCGACTTTTGTCCGCATAACGACTTTTATCCGCAGAAAAATTTGGAAAAATGACGCCTTTTGTCCGCATGACGCCTTTTGCCCGCAGAAAAAATAGAAAAATGACGCCTTTTGTCCGCATGACGCCTTTTATCCGCAGAAAATTTAGAAAAACGTCGACTTTTGTCTGCATGACGCCTTTTGTCCGCAGAAAATTTAATAAAATGACGCCTTTTGTCCGCATGACGCCTTTTGTCCGCAGAAAAATCACAAAAACGTCGACTTTTGTCCGCATGACACCTTCTATCCAATTGTTGTAGTACAGTTTCATTTTAAAAATGTTTGGGTTACAATGAGGCAGGGTATATTGCGTAAAGTGAAACACGGGGTAAGTAGGAACAAGGACAGTAACTGATATATAGTAATATTCCTATTTAATCCATTTGGCGAAGAATAGATAGGCACCATGATCATTATAAGAGATCAACAAATATTGGAATGATGGCAGATGAAGAGTGCTTACGATATTTATTAAGAAAAAATAATTTTCATTTCGTCAAAAGTGTTTTCACCGTTTTAGCTGTACAAGCTTTTAGTATCAATAATATGGAATACATTTATCTTTAATTTTAGTTTACACGAACTAAATCTGCATATCTGCAAGATAATATATATTTTGTTCAATCTAATGTCACAGATAATTTGTGGTCGAGGCAAGTTAGAGCAAAGTGGTGAAGGCATGTTGTAACAGTATTTCAACTCAGTAAATATACTCCATTTATTGTGTATGTGTGTGTGGGTGTCCTGAAGTATTACACGATCTTCGACGCTTGCTAAAGACAAACGACGTTTGGAATATGATCAAAACTACGAAAATCTAAAAAATATAATTACACAGCTTATGTCGTTACTAACGTACACCAACGGGCACGGTTAGCCCAATCGATAGCGCCTCTGTTTATCAATCAAGGGGTCGTGAGTTCGAATTCCCGCCCGGCAATAGTTTCCGCAAGGATTGATATACAACATTACGTCTCAGTATCGTTTGTCTCTCACCGCTGATTTAAGTGGGAATGTTATCAGTCACTTGCAGAGATGGGTATTTTCGCGTAATGATCGTCTGTAAGCCATGAATGACATACAATTGCGCTTAATACTCAAACAAACAAATTACAGTGCACCGATGGCGATCCACTTTAAAAATATTTTAAAACGGTTATTTTAAGTCAAACGGAAGGATATGAAAATTCTCTCAAAAGACATTTGCCAATATTATTCTAAGTTCAATGACACGCTGCAATACTATTTCGTAATATTAATTGTTTAACTTTAGACACCGTGTGAGATTTACCGTAGAGGAAACCGGGACAAGTCGGACTGAAATTTGCATTAATCACAATGTATGCTTATTTGTTTTACATACATTAACGTATTATATGCACGTCAGCTCTTCTTATACGCTACATGATTTCTTAGAATACAATTGATTGATTGAATATTAAGCATCATTTTTATGCCATCGAGGGCTAATAGACGTTAAGTTGACATAGTTTTGTCTCGAACAACTCAGTATAGATGAAGAGTATTGCAGATACCCCGATTTGTATCGTTTGAAATATTTTGAATAATGCTGATAACATTGTGGCCACATTTAAAGATAAGGCGCAAAACATTATTTGTCATTTACGTTACTTTGTTTTGATCCATGCCAAATATGAATCAAATTGATCAGGAGTTTTTGATCGGAAACCAAAACATAAAGCCAAAATAGGACCATAAACTCACCAAAAATTAGTTGAGTGTGACCAAAATTTTACTTAAGTATAAACCTACAACCAAAATATGAATCAAACTAATTATACATTTCAAGAGTTCTTAACCAAAAAACAACTATTTGCAGAGACAGATGGACTTGAGTAACAATAAATGCCCCTTTGCTTTGCCCCTTTGGAGGCAATTAAAAAATGAGTCACCTATAAATGACTCCATTCTTTCATCTAAGTTTCAACTGATTCCAAATCAACACTTTTTGAGAGCTATTTGCCAAGCACATATGCCCCTAAATGGAGACCTGTTGGAAATGGTTTTCTATTTAAAGGTCATTGTGACCATGACATACCAACCCTTAAACAATAGTGTCATCTACTGGCCACAATCATTCATTTATGAAGTTTGACAGTTTCAAGCATTCTTGAGTTATTATTGACTGAAAATGCATTTCAAATCAAGGTCACCATGACCTTGACCTACCAACTGAAAAAAGCTACAGGAGTCATCTGCTGGTCATGATCAATCTGCCTACCAAGTTTGAGGAGTTTTGACCCAAACTTTCAATAGATATTTGTCAGAAACTGTTTAACTGTTCAAGGTTCTGTGACCTTTACCTTTTACCTTATGAAACCAAAATCAATAAGGGTCACCTTCTGGTGATGACCAACCTGCCTACTAAGTTTGAATAACCTAGACCCAAGCCATCTCTACGTTTTTCCTGGAAATCATCTTACTGTTAAATATACCTGTGACATGCCCTTTCTCTAGTTATGATTGTAAACCACTTGGTCTATCGACTGACAAACCAACCTACCAACATTTGCAGAAGAATATACCCCCTCTTATTCAAAAGGGGAGGGGGAATAGTAAAAAAGGTGTAATTAAAATAATTACAAAATGTGCTTTTATGCAATGTCCCCATTCTTATTTCAAGTGTCAACTGACTTTCAATAATAGTTTTAGAGTTATATTTCAAAAGGTAAAAATTATAAAGTGAAGTTATTTAAAAATGAGATAAGTCAGAGATATGGTTTTTACAAAATACTCTTCCAGGTAACGACCGTATTCCTTATTTTAAGTTCAATTTATTCACATAGTTTTAGAGTTATATTTCAAAAAGCAACGAAGAGTGGTTATTCAAAAAGGATTCAAGCCAGAGTATGGTTCTTGCTCTACACTATAATTTTTAAATTATGCTCTGGACGAATGTGTGACTGACAAAATGACAGATGGAATAACAAATTTTGGACAACAAATTCACCTTTTTGGAGCATAATAACACTTGTTTGTACACACATTTTGTCTGTCTCGACTCCTCAGTTCTGTTGTTTTCTCCACTACTGCTGTTTGTCTGTCTTGACTCTTCACTACTGCTGTTTGTCTCTCTTAGCACTTCTCTCATCCTGATCTCCTAAAATATTGAATTGGAAGTTACATGTAAACTCAACTTAGAACTGAACTAACAACAAAAAGGAGAAAATTGTTTCGGGGTCTCACTTTGAGACCATAAAGACATAAATTGTTTTGATAATTTATCTTTTTTCTCATTTGGAGAAACAAGCTTGTATACAGTAATTAATGCAAAAGTCAATGGAAGAAATTTGCCTTGTATGTTGAAGTAGGTACAATAATTAAGGTACAGTACAGAATCTTAAACATCACCCATATGAAGTTTCAATCCAATATATCCATTTAGAATATAGCTTACAAAACTGCATCTAAATGAAACCATAATAATTACAAAGTACAGCAGAACCGCCGTATACCAGAACCTCTACATAGACTACTAAAACAACCCAGATATTCTTGGCAATCCAGATTGTTTTCTTCTATTTCTATTGTATGAAAACACTCTGTAAAAAGGAACCATTAATTCTGGAGACAGGAAAAAAATAACATTACTGGATTTTACTTCTATGATAATCACTTCCTTAACAGTAACAATTTATTGTTACCTCCGTGAGCATGTAGACACTTAAAATTTATTGCACTCTCTATCTATTCTCTTAAGTTTTCTTACTCAGTGAGGGGACTTAAGTAAAATCAATGAAATATTGTTGTCTCCTGTCACCGCTCATAGAGCGGAGCGGGGGATATAGAAATGGGCTGCGTCTGTCCGTGCGACCCCTGCTGTCCCCATCGTATCTCCTCAAATTTCCTTATAATGTCCACTGCTCCCAAAAGTGACTTTGGATTTGATGAGAGGTTGGGGTGTTGGGAGGACTTGTAAGTCTGACTGAAAACTTGTGAGGAATGTCAACAATCCAGAATTTTTTTAGAAACTTGCATGACCCCACTTCCAACATACTAACTCTCACAATAATGTTTATACAGAGGTTCCTACACAATGTCCCCATTACCACATTTTTAGCTCTCACTTGAATGTCCCCACAAGAACTTTCTCACCATGCTTCCACTACCAACATTTTATCTCTTATAAGAATGTCCCCACAGCGTTGCTAAACATCTCCGTTTAATACTACCATTCTCATAAGAATTTTCTCAACATGTCCCACAAGCACCATGTTAGTTCTCACAAGAATGTGTTCATGAGACTGTCAATACATCCAAACTACCACCTATGAAGACATTTGAAGCATTTTAAAACTCAACATCTTTCAATTTCCATCTGACATGAAAGCTGTCACATGTATGTCCCTATCAGAACTTTCTCACAAAACAAGAAGTTTCTCAAAATGCCCCCACTAACACCACAATACCTCTCATATGATGTTGCAAATGACTTTAATGACTTGTCAGACATTTGGTCTGACAACCCAGGAAAACCTATCGGATGAATGGAAACTTGTCTAACCAAAAATGTGTCATCATTAATCAAGATGCAACAAAAATCAATGAAAACAACAATTTCAGACAAATATAATTTTAACATTTTTAAACATGGTAACACATGTTTTTATTCTTTGAAATAAAGGAATATTACAATTATTTGTTTGAAAAAATATAACATATAAAAAAACACTTTTTGGAGAGGGGAATGGGGCTGATATTCAGATATTTCAGGTTTTGTGGTTAACTAAACCTTTTTTTTATTCAAATAAAAAATGAGGCAATAGTTTTAAAACATTCAAGTAAAACTTGAAATATATCTAAAGCGGAGATTCGCAACACAGCAAAATTATCTATTGTTTATCGCCTTAGATAAACTGCAAATGGTCGTTATATCATATAATTTTTTCCTCTAATTATCTTCATGTACATAGAAGGAAATAAAGTATCTACGGATGGTATCTATAGTATACTCTTTCAGCGATATTACAGTCAAGTGAAATAAAATTCCCATAAATTGGAAGTAAATATATAATCTCACATATATCATTGCTCCAGGGTATTTGGATAAGAATACGACATAAATGGTTGCCGTATGTGCCTTTTCACCTTGTAAGTTTTATTTAAATCAATTTATTTGGGGTTTTGGGTGTGTTTTTATTTTTAGATTTCAAATATATCTAATAAACTGGTTTTATACGATTATTATAATTATATATATACTTATGTCAACAGTTTGTTTTACAATAAATTAATTGGCCAGGGACAGCTTTTTTTATCATTAATTAATCGGCACGAGAAGAAGGAATTGATTTGAAATATTCCTTTTTATCTCGTTATGGTCACCGAACGTGCGGAAAACAATAATTATCCTGATCTTGCCGTCTGAAATAACGCTCTATATATTATTAAAAACTAAAAAAAGGTTTGTTATAATATAATTTAACATCATTTTGTCTAATCTATTTGTGCCCGTTCAATTCCGTCTGATTTATTATTTACGTTTCGAAAGTAAATGTCAACAATCGAGTAAACGGCAGTGAACCATGCATAGATTCAAGTTTTAGGTGAATATTGATTAAATCTTATTTGATATATCATTTGCAATGAAATTAAAGATAGAATTAACCCACAATATTTGTTAAAAGGTGGTCCGTACTCCTAGACAATCCTCTACAGACTTGTCTAGGGTTACTGATCATCTGTACCTCTAGATTCTGATACAATCATATCTGTAACCATAGACACTTCCTTAAAAATATCTATGTAACAGTGCATTTAAAAATGTCCAGTACAATATATCTCATAGCTACAGACTGCATGCAAAACTTTAACCAAAATTTCTAAGTTCATAAAACTTTGGTCATAACTTGAATAAAATTCAATCAAAAGTTACCAAGGCTGGTTCAGTGAAGTCACCTATATGTTTCTTGTCAATTCAATCACTTCTTACTGAGTGACATGCATGTCAGTGACTGTATGAATATGGGGTTTCTTTTTGGCTCAAATTGTCTCAAGGCTATTTATTATACAATATTTATAACGGTGACCCGACTACACGTGCCGGTGAAGCGTGATATCCTTCAGACCGTGAGATACGTCAGACATCCGGTTTTGTCTTACGATTCTCACAGCGCTGGTCGTAAATAATGTCAGTCATGAGAATTGTAAGACAAATTTATATAATATTAATCTAAATAAATTGACAGTTAATACAGCATCTAGTTTATTACTTCATTGAATATTAAATTAAATGATAATTTAAAATAATTCAAATAATAATGAAAATTATAATAATAAAAGTAAATGAATATTGAAATGAAATAAAGAAAATGACACATTTATTTTCCTTTTTTGGCAGCTGTGCACTTCAAACATATTGGTATAAGTTACTACTACTACTACTACTACTACTTCTACTACTACTACTACTACTACTACTACTACTACTACTACTACTACTTCTACTACTACTATTACTACTACTACTACTACTACTACTACTACTACTACTACTACTACTACTACTACTACTGCTGCTGCTGATGATGATACAAATAACAATATATAGTCATTTAAATTAAAGTAATAATGATAATAAAATGAATCTGATAATAATAGAAATGAGAATGTTCTCTTTTCTAATAGTATCCATATGTAAAATTCTAACCCATAACTATAAATATCAATTACTTAATACTTATCTTTCAGCCAAATATGAACAAATATGACACCGATTCTTCAGAAAACATTTTTGTAATTTCCAATTTTCACTTTTTTGAGGACCCTCTGGACTAAGTCACGGCTAGATTTCTTGAATCTGCCAACAAGTAATTGAAGTTATTTTCAGTATAGTGTATAATATGTAACTATAAAGGCCCTGTTTTACAGATCTCACAACTAGATTTTTTGAATAAGCCAAGCAATAAATGAAGATATTCTCATTGTAGTGTCTAGTATTTAACTATAGGCTTTGTCTTACAGATCTCATTGCTAGATTTCTTGAATCTGCAAACCAATAAATGAAGATATTCTCAGTATATTGTCTAGTATGTAAATATAAGCCCTGTCATATAGATCTCACGGCTACATTTCTTGAATCTGTCCACCAATGAATGAAGATATTCTCAGTGTAGTGTCTAGTTTTTAACTATAGTCACTGTCTTACAGATCTCACGGCTAGATTTCTTGAATCAGCCAACCAATAAATGAAGATATTCTCAGTGTAGTGTCTAGTATTTAACTATAGGCCTTGTCTTACAGATTTCACAGTTAGATTTCTTGAATCTGCTAACCAATAAATGAAGATATTCTCAGTGCAGTGTCTAATATGTTACTATAGGTCTTGTCTTACGGATCTCACGGCCAGGTTTCTATATGTCAACCAATAAATGGAGAAATTCTCAGTGTAGTGTCTAATGTTTAACTATAGGCCCTATCTTACAGATCTAACAACTAGACTTTTTTAATCTGCCCACCAATAAGTGAGATATTCTCAGTACATGTTTATTGTCTAGTATGTAAATATAGGCCCTGTCTTACAGATCTCACGGCTAGATTTCTTGAATCTGCAAACCAATAAATGAAGATATTCTCAGTATATTGTCTTATATGTAACTATAGGCCTTGGCTTACAGATCTCTAGGCTAGATTTCTTCAATCTGCCAACCAATCAATGAAGATATTCTCAGTATAGTGTCAAATGTGTAACTATAGGCCTTGTCTATAGATCTCACGACTAGATTTCTGTACGTCAATCAATAAATGAAGATATTTTCAGTGTAGTGTCTTATATAAACTAAAGTCCCTGTCTTACAGATCTCACGGCTACATTTCCATATGTCAACCAATAAATGAAGATTTTCTCTGTATATTGTCTAATATTTAACTATATATTTAACTAACAGATCTCTAGGCTAGATTTCTTGAATCTGCCCACAAATAAATGAAAATATTCCCTGTATAGTGTCTTATATTTAACTATAAGCCCTGTCTTACAGCTCTCACGACTAGATTTCTATATGTCAACCAATAAATGAAGATATTTTCTGTTTATTGTCTAATATTTAACTATATGCCCTGTCTTACAGATCTCACGGCTATATTTCTTGAATCTGTCCACCAGTGAATCAAGATATTCTCAGTATAGTGTCTAGTATTTAACTATAGGCCCTGTCTTACAGATCTCATTGCTAGATTTCTTGAATCTGCCAACCAATAAATGAAGATATTCTCAGTGAAGTGTCTAGTATTTAACTGTAGGCCTTGTCTTACAGATTCTTGAATCTGCCAACCCATTAAATGAAGCTATTCTCAGTGTAGTGTCAAATATGTTACTATAGGCCTTGTCTTACGGATCTCACGGCTAGATTACTATATGTCAACCAATAAATGAATATATTCTCATTGTAGTGTCTAATATTTAACTATAGACTCTGTCTTACATATCTCACAGCTAGATCTTTTTATTCTGCCCACCAATAAATGAAGATATTCTCAGTATATTGTTTAGTATATAAACATAGGCCCTGTCTTGCAGATCTCACGCCTAGATTTCTTGAATCTGCCAACCAATAAATGAAGATATTTTCAGGGTAGTGTTTAGTATTTAACTATAGGCCTTGTCTTACAGATCTCGTGGCTAGATTTCTTCAATCTGCTAACCAATAAATTAAGATATTCTCAGTGTAGTGTCTAATATGTTACTATAGGCCATTTCTTACAGATCTCACGGCTAGATTTCTATATGTCAACCAATAAATGAAGATATTCTCAGTGTAGTGTCTAATATTTAACTAAAGGCCCTGTCTTACAGATCTCAAAGCTAGATTTCTTGAATCTGCCCACCAATAAATGAAGATATTCTCAGTAAAGTGTCTAGTATTTAACTATAGGCCTTGTCTTACAGATCTCACGGCTAGATTGATATATGTCAACCAATAAATGAAGAAATTCTCATTGTAGTGTCTAATATTTAACTATAGGCTCTGTCTTACATATCTCACAGCTATATTTTTTTTAATCTGCCCACCAATAAATGAAGATATCTCAGTATATTGTCTAGTATGTAAATATAGGCCCTGTCTTACAGATCTCACGGCTAGATTTCTTGAATCTGCCCAACAATAAATGAAGATATTCTCAGTTTATTGTCTAGTATGTAAATATAAGCACTGTCTTATAGATCTCACGGCTAGATTTCTTGAATCTGCCAACCAATAAATGAAGATATTCTCAGTATATTGTCTAATATGTAACTTTAGGCCTTGTCTTACCGATCTCACGGCTAGATTTCTTCAATCTGCCCACCAGTAAATGAAGACATTCTCAGTATAGTTTCAAATACGTAAACCATTCAAGTTTTTGCATTTAAATTTTACCCTTGATAATATATGCTACAAAACTCTACCAACATCGCAAATCAATTTTCTAAAATTAGCTTTCTTGGAAAATCCGAGTATGGCGTTACTTTTCGGGGCCAATAAATAACTTTTTCACAAGAATTGCATTCATTTGTTTTCATTTTAGCCTACTTTCTCTTTTAAACATGTATATACATAACGACTAATTACTTATTTATTGTCATATCATGCTGCACACTCAAGGTCTGATTGTTCAAATTGCACATACACGTGTACGTGTAATGTCTATGCTTGGCCTTAATTTCTATCATAATATGAATCACGTTATGTGGACTTAAAAAGGGGATTTCCCGCTACTGTGTGCGAAAACGCCCCACGGATTATCAATTCTTCAACGTAGTTTAAATATATATAAAAAAAGTAATTGCAGGTAGCAATGTCTAACTTTTAACAAAGACAGGGAAGTTTTAAAGCATCTGTATTCAGATCAATATTAGACTTATTTATAAAGCAACATGGCAAGGTCGTTGATAACCAAACGGGTTAAATATACACAACAGCAAAGTCGTGAAAAAATAAACAAGCTACGTAAAAACATTTAAAACAGATGGTAATATGACTACAGCTGACGATGGTATAACAATACATTGATATTATGAGACAAGGAACTAGGAAGAAATACATGTGGAAAGTTTCACCATAAAAAATAAATACAATTAATAAACAGCGTGTTTTTTTATATTCCCACATATATATGGCTATAATCTAGATCCAGGAAGACTTCCAGGTATGTGTTTGTTTGCTGTATTATGTCATGTCGACGTAAAGTAAAATTTATTTTTTATTTAATTTCATTCGTCAACTACAACAATAATAAACAAAACAACAGCGGTAATAGCTACAAAAAACATCAGCAGTTACAACAACAGCAACAACAGTATCAGCAGCAGTAACAGCTACAACAACATCAGCAGTTACAACAACAACAACCACAACAACAACATCAACAACACAATCAACATAGAAAATAGCAGCAGCAACAACAGCTACAATACAAAACGGCAACAGTTAAATATCCGAAAGGACACTGGTGAAGCTAAGATATTTAAAGCCCCGCTACTAGGGTCACTCGCCCCGCCATACCGGTTGCCGTGAGAGGGTATGGTCTTGACTAGTAGCTATGTATACATTTTGTATAAAACCGAGCCGGACGGGTGATTATTGTACTAGTTTTTTTTTCAATGATCTTAATCTCCATTATTTTTATGTATCTTTCCTGTCAACTCAATGTTTTATCTTTTAAATACTAACTTAGATAGATCTATACGCATATCAACACAGTGTATGTGTGGAGCGCGTGGTTCAGTGATAAAACACCGAACCCATGATCGGAGGGTCGTGGGTTAGATCCTCTGCCACGGCTATGTGTTGTGTCCTGTGGTGTATACCAAGGAAGACTTCGAGCGTGATTTGTCTAAGTTGTATGAACTTGTTTCACAATCGACGTAAAATAAATAAGTTTAAACTACACAACACAGTGTATATATATATACCTAGGCTACTGGCAGTAACGTTACTTAATCGGTCAGCATTTATAACCATCTAAAATTTCATCTCTTTCAAACCTGGTGAAAGTTTATTATTCAAAATGAAATATACACCCTACATTATTCACGTTTATTACTGTATTTTATTAACCCTATCCATTGAAAATATCTTTATTACAAATATCTTTAAATACATTTATTGGTGGGCAGATTGAAGAAATCTAGCGATGAGATCTGTAAGGTAGCGCCTATAGGTAAATGTTAGACACTACACTGCGAATATCTTCATTTATTGGTGGGCAGATTCATGAAATCTAGCCGTGAGATCTGTGAGACAAGGCCTATAGTTAAATATTAGACACTACACTGAGAATATCTTCATTTAATGGTTGACATATTCAAAAAATCTAGCCGTGAGATCTGTAAGACAGGGTCTATAGTTAAATATTTGACACTACACTGAGAATATCTTCATTTATTGGTTGGCAGATTCTAAGAATCTAGCCGTGAGCTCTGTTAGACAGGGCCTATAGTTAAATACTAGACACTATACTGAGAATATCTTCATTAAATGGTTCACAGATTCAAGAAATCTAGCCGTGAGATCTGTTAGACAAGGCCTTTAGTTACATATTTAACAATCATTATGTAGACATTGTACAACCTGAGCAGCTGTGCAAATGGCGGAGATAGACTATATTAAAAGTTTATTTTATCAATATTTTTCTCTGTTTGTTGTCTGACGATTATCACACCGGAAGTGCTTATGATGATGCGCATGCGCACTGACAGTTTTCATGTGGCTGAAGGATCTCACGCTACACCGGCCGGACCCCTTTGGTTATCCACACATGAATTTAGCCTGCGACAAAGACTCATATGTCCCATGTCTTTTTTCAACTATAAATGATTTCTGTGAAGCTACGAACTGACTTAAAATGTGTATACAAAATATCACGATATTCGTTGGCAATTTACCTGAATGCATTTTCCCTGTTGTTCTCCTTCCAAAATTAGCTTTCAAAGCACTTGGCTGACCAAGATGACATTGCAATTTGGAATTTTCTGTCTTTTTCGTAGTAAATGGTAAGAAATGGACATGCGCAGTGTGAAGTCTAGTTACAGAAAAGGCCGAGCACTTTTCGGATTGAAACATGCGCAGAGCGGGTGCAGCGATGCCTGTTTTGTCAAAAACACACACCAAAGGAGTCAGTGAAAGGTGTCTCTCACAACACTATGGGGACATTTGCTGAAACACAAAATAAATGTGTTATGCGCACGCTACATGAAAATAAGCGATCGTAAAAAAGGGGACATGGAAATGTCCCCACAAAAATGTCATGTCCCCACAATGTTGGTTTTTTACCGGATAAATGTCCTCACATCTACGGAATTACAAGACTCTCTCTCTCTCTCTCTCTCTCTCTATTTCCTGAACGTTTTTAGTACCGCTGCTGTACGTATACGCTCTAACGAAACACATATTACAACTATATATACTATATTTTGCCATTTATTCACTGAAATTATTTCATTTGAATTTGCTATACTATTAAACATTTGTTGTTTAAAATGTGAATTGTTTTCAGCATCACCTTATTCTATTCAGGTTTTAGTAATTAATTAGAAAAATTCTTAATCATGATTTTATCATATATTCATTGAAATTATTTCATTTAAATTTGTTATACTATTAAACAGTTGTTATTTAAAGTGTGACTTGTTTTCAGCATCACCTAATTCTATTCAGGTTTTAGCAATTAATTAGAACTTAAATTTTGCATATTACATGACATTATAACTGTGAGACCCTAATAAAACTACAGTAACTACAAACTACGAAATTGACAATAATTATAAACTTAGAAAAATAGAATGTATATGTAGGGGGAATTGACGTTACGAGGACGGACATATACCTTTTACATTTCAATGTATGTATCCTTATTAAAACACTTATACCAATTTTTATTCACTTTTTTATTAGTTCCTTGATATGTTTTAAAGCAGGTGAATGTGTCATACTATGAATTTCTTTTACAAATACACTATTTAAAGACGTTTCTTCGAAAATGTTCTAGCGCGGAGATTTTTTTTAAATTTTGCACACAAGTCATTTGAAGTAAGACAAGTTTAAAACACTAAAAAAAATTATAGGTTTTTTTGCTATGACTATTTTTAAACTACACCATTTTACATTTTTTTAAAGAAAAAACAGCAAATGGGTGTAAGTTATAAATCTTGTTTAATTTACTAACAAAGTGATATATTTCAACAAAATATTGTTGTCACTCATGTAACAAAAGTTAAAGTATCATACTAAAACAGAAAAAGTCATGATGCTATTTTGAGTTTCACATTTCATACAGTGATTTTCATTAATTTCTACGATTATAGAATTGGCCGTTAACGATGTATTTTTAAACTAATTTAAAAATAAAAAAAGTTCTATCGCGGAGAATTATTTCATTCTTTCTACAAAGAGACACCATAACAAAATATATCAGAAAATAAAATAAAAAACATATGTTGCCTTACTTGTTACTAAGTTAAATGTTAACTCCCTTTTTCATAAATTGGCCGCAAACGATGCATTCCTGTTCCAATTCCTGTTATGATATCTATGTTCAAACCATTGACTCTTATGGTTATAAACTTGCATGTATGTGGACATTTTTTACTGAATGAAACTGTTATGTTATGTAACAAGCAGTCACGGGGCTTCAAGCTCAAATCCCCACTTGGCCAGTCTCTGTGATGATTTAAATATATGCAAATTCAAACATTGTGTCTCATGTTCATTCATCTTTAATCACTGATTCAAGTGGGAAAGTTGTCAGTTATTTGCACGGATATTGGGTGTGCCAAACAAGTAGATACAGGTTTGATCCCCCTCAGATCATCTATTGTGCTCATGATTATTTTGTTGTATTGCATAGTAGAAATAAGCTGAAACGGTTAAATTACATTAATAATTACCATTGGCCCCTATTGATGATTGTCACTCTTTCATTTAGTGTTTCTGTACACGTTGTCTATGTCACGATATTGATTGTCTCTTCATAGTTAATGACACCACTACAGGTATTTAAAGCACCGACATCTCAATCCATCTGTAACCTGAGCCTCTGTTTAACATTCCTGAAATGTGTTGAATAGTTTCTTATTTCCATAATTCATGTAACAATTTTCTGTTCAACAGGAAACACAGAACGTGACTGTGTATAAATTTATTTTTAATATTTACTCAATGTAAAAATCTGATCAAATCCCCGCCCGGCAAGTCTCCAGGATAATAGATATACAGCATTATGTCTCTTTATCAATCGTCTCTCACCGCTGATTCAAGTGGGAAAGCTATCAGTTACTTGCGGAGATGGGGTGTGCTCAAATACTGGTTACTTCCAGGAAACAATGGTTAGGTGATCGTCTGTTAGCCCTCGATGGGATAATAAATGACGCTAATTATTCAACCAATCAATCACTTTTTATAGTTGTTCATCTCTAGAAATCATAAAGTAATTTATCATTTTATGTGATACATCGATATTGATCAGTGAGTTATGATAAAGCATCAACTAACCTTATACTCAATTGCTTTGTGTTGATGTCAAATGATATTGGACTTTTCCTGTTTAATCGATGTGTCTTGTTTGTTTTTACTGTTCTTATACTTCCACATATACAGTTTATGTATAACATTGACCCATATAAGTGTCTTCCATAATGTCCTTCAATACAAACTTTTACATGCATCAGGTCAGCTAAATGTCAAAATTCAAGACTTATTCTTCGTTGTCTCCATCCCGGTATGAATAATATTAATTCAGGTAAATTCATTATGTATTCAGCGCTTTGGAACAAATTCACAAATGATTCATATCCGAAAATGAGTTATCCGAAATGTTACCACTACGAGTATTGATTATATTTTCGTAGTTGTTTCTTCGACTTCGTTATGTACAAGCACTTCAGGTGGTTTAGAACGAAAAATAATATACTCTTCCATGCTTTTCGATCACTTCCTTGAAAAAATTTACATTTCTGACATCTCGAAATGAAAACACTTCGCTTTGTAAATATCCTAATGCGACTCGACTTTTAATTAACCAAACGGCGAAATTAGACCCCGAAACTGAAAGTAACAGAAAGGAACTATGCGCGTAGCGATGCGTTGTAACAACCCGCAGAAACGTCTTTAAACAGTAAAAACAAAACACTGCTGTTGAATAACATACAGCCATACATAGGGAGGAAAATAAACTTTCATTTAGTTCACTTTCATATATTTATGAATAAGTAAGGGAACAGAGGTTTTGATTATTTTTCTTCATTACGAATAAGGAGCATTGTTCAAATATCTATAAAAGATAAACGACTAAGTTCACCGTGACTTGCCATTTATCAACATAAAAGAAATTGAAATATCTATTGATCAAAATTAGTAAAACGAGTTAATGAACGTGAATGATTTTTATTTGCATTTTAACAAAGAGTAAATATTAGACGCTTACACATTATGCCCCCAAACAGTGTTTTGATGATATTCAAAGCACTCTAAAAATAAAATAAATCAAAGCTTTTTTGCGTAAAACTAAAAATCTATAATACGGTAATATTAGTATGTTATAGTAATAATGGTTGAGATTAGAAATTAAATGATATTTTTTTTTCATTTTTATTCATTTAACTTCCTTTTTTTAACGGTTGGTCAAGTTACTGTGGACTAGGCAATGTACATTTGACTATTTATTATACAAAAAAAATAATTTAGTACTTTGTGACTTTAAAATAACAAAAATATAATCTGTGTGTATTATTTTTTATATTGAACAGGCCTGGGTTACGTGTCCCAAAATACAATAAAATACAATTTATTCCTGTGTTGTATGTTAAATTTCAAACATATGTTTAAAATGATTTATTTCATAAAATACGTGGTGTTTCGTGGACACATTCGTGTAAAAATATTAACACAGTTATTAGGATAATTAACTTTTATATAATGGATATATAAACCTTTGATTCAAAAATAATTCTAAGAGTTTCATATCCTTTCATATGACAGTGCTATCTGTCCATGGGCGTAGACACGGTTGTGCCATAGTATGGCATTGTTGCACCAATAATTAATATTGGTGAGGCATTCCACAATTTTAGCTATATTTTCAACTTGTTTATATTGATGTTTTATGCCGCACGCTAATTCCCCATATTTCTTAATTATCTTAAACGATTTCCAACTTTTTTACATTTGTATGACGCACCAATAATTTTTCATTTATTTCTTGTAAAATATATATATACATATATTTAGCCGCACCAACAAATTCGTGTCTATGCCCATGTTGTCACAATAGTCCATTCATATTAATTTATCGATATATCAATTATAAGGCAATGCTGCCAATGTTGCTTTCATACCAGAAACCTTAAACATCTTGCAGAAATACCATGGGCGACCAACTAGAAGTATATGGACAGAAGCCTTCCAAAGAAATGGAAAAGAGTTTCAAGTCGAACCTAAAGGCTCGCCAGAAGGGCATGAGCCATGAGGCTGTGACAGACCAATACAATCGATGGTCTTCAAAATATGATGAGGTAAGAGATAGCCCGTATGTTGGTAATGGGGTTTCATATTTGTTAATGTATTAAAATTATAGGTATGATATACATTGAACATTGACACATTACAACATAACAACTAAATATAACAAGAACAGACATTTGCATTATATTATATAGTATTTAAGTTAAAATCACCATTTAAAAAACTTACTGATATTGGCGTACATTGTTAGCAAATTAACCGTGAAATTGAAGCTTTGAAATCCAAATACATGTAATGCTAATCATCAAATATTATTTTAAAAGGCCTTGATTAATCCAGCACACATAAAGTAGTGACATGTCTATATCATGTGTTGTACTGCTGATTACTATGCTAACAAAAATGGTATGAAAATGATAATATGATGATAATGATGCTACTACTAATAATGATAAGTATTATGTACAAGTAATTGCGAGGACAGAGTGTTGGCCGCTCAAGCCAGAGGTTGCGGGTTCGATCCCCAGCTCGACCCGATGCCTCTCATCAAACAACTCTCAGTACTGGTTCTACCGAGGAAGCGGACTCGAGAGTGGTTCATATAAGCTCTGAGCTTTCATCGCAATCTAGCTTAAATGAATTAGTAGAATCTAAATAATGGTGAATGCAAATGAATGAGGCATATTTAATAAAAAGAGATACGTGACTGCACGATTACAAACTATAATTCTATACAAGTTAGTTTACTGTTCTTTCTGTATTCTTGAAGGACATTCCCTTGGGCGTGGTATGCAATGGACCGACTATAGCTGCCGAGGGGGTCGGGGAATGTTTCTCTCGTAACCGTGATCAAAAAAAAATTATCGACGTGGCCTGCGGCACAGGATTTGTCGGTGACGAGGTAACATATTTTTCACTCGCCGATTAGAGATAGAATAACTGCACTAATTAATTGTGTAGTATGTGGGGTTTATTTTGAAGTTAAAAGGAACTGCATTTAAAATTGCGAATAATGTTGAATTCCAGTAAAAAATGAATTCTTACTCCAATGTACTTCACTCATACAGTGAACTTCAAAGCATTTACAAACAAAATAAAATGATACAACTTCTGGTTTTACTCTAACGTCATTTTAAACACATTTCATGTTATATGTGGCATATCCAGTTTTATTGGTGGAGGAAGAATGAATCTGAGTAGAACCATCGTACTTCCGCAAGTAACTGGCAAACTTTATAACATAAAGCTTTTGAAGCGAGCGGGACTCGAACCTACGATCATAGCGGTTAGAGGTAAGTGATCTTGAGACGGTGCCTTAGACTACTCGGCCATCGATGATCCTATAGTTTTCAAGTTTTCAAGATTTCGACATATCATTTCCTTCGATCACATGTACATTTATCTTTTTCTCACTTGTGAGTTACAGAAACTCACACATTCTCATATATTGGTTACATATACACATATACAAATATTGTTCTTACGTTTGTTACATATACACAATCTGTCTCATATATTGGTTACATATATACATATATTGTTCTTACGTTACATATACACAATATGTCTCATATATTTGTTATATATATACACAATATGTCTCATATATTTTTTATGTTTGTACATATACACATATTTTCTCATACATATATATTATATATGTTTACATATATTGTGTCCATGTGTGTGTTACATCTACAAAATTCTGAACTCATACATATGTAACTTATACACAGACTTTATAATTGAAACGTTTACATATATTTGTTACCTTACTCTATAATTGATACGTTTACATATATTTGTTACCTTACTTTATAATTGATACTTATACATAATTTGTTACCCATACACCTGTTTTCTAATATATTTATTGCTAATAGATATTTGCTCACATACTTTATATGTTTACACATGCAGTGTCGGTAATAGTGCTACCTATACATATACATTAATCATGAATGTGTTACCTATACATATACCTTACGCATATATATTTGTTATTTCATTCCCATAATCTGCTCATATTTCGTACATGTATATCATATTTCAATGGGTCCTCCGCGGCCAAATGATCTTAATTGCTGTCTTAAGTCCTCTAGGGTCGTACGTTTGAGTCCCGCTTGCTCCTAAATTTTTATGTGAGAAAGTTTGCCAGTTCCGTGCGGAAAGACGATGGTTTTACTCTGATTCCTTTTGAGGTTTTCCTCCACCGGTAAATCTGAATATGGCATATATAACATTGGATGTGTTGAAAGTGGCGTTAAAACCCATTAAAAAAATAAAAATAAAAATGTTTTGACCGTTGCGATTGTTAATGGTGGATGTTGAATGTTTTATAACCGCTGGCGCCTAACAACAAAATATGTAGCAAGTTAAGCTTTCCTCGGCACTGAATCTGAAACGTTATATAACTGGTCACACATACTTGATAGTATAAGCTGGAGAAGATCAAATCTAATACTTCAACTCTCTTAAGCGATTTCATTAGCACGTTACCATAGTAACAGTAATAAATTTGAGTTGCCAAGTACGAACTACATAATTATTGTATACATGTGTATACATGTAGATAAAATTATTGTAAGTGTCATCTTTAAAATAAATTATTTTATGTCATTATTTTGTTAGTATCTGCTTCCGTATTTGAACGTGTGCTTTACTTTCAAATGTGAAGTTATATCGCCTGGGTTTCGAGAACATTGACGGTCTTGACCCCTCGGCCGGGATGCTGAAACGATGTGCAAAGAAGCCTTATTATAAAACACTGTACCAAGAATACTGCGGAGACAACAGACTTCCTATAGCTGATGGTAAGTAAGCATTTGTCTGACGTGCGTGCTTAATTCCCATGTGTCATATCTACTTAATTTTAATTTGTTTAGATGCATACATAAATAAGACACATGCTAAACATGATAAAAGCAGTTGATATATATGTCCTGATGTAAGCCATTGATCTAAGTTAACAAATTGGTTTTTATGTAAATTGAGTTGGGTTTGGAAATACAATGTTTACAGCCACTTTAAAAAATGGATACAAGTACCACCATCTTACCAACATTTCTGCCATCTCAAATATCTGTTCAATTTGATACCATAGTATTATACAAATAGCTGTTAGCTACATCTAAATCCAATATTTAATGTGTTCTAGTGCTGACTGAGGTGTATACCTATGTCATATCAATTTACTTCACCCTCCTTAATTTGCATATAGATCTATCGAAGTATTTGCTGTGTTTAATGAAATGTTTAATCAATTTTGCATGGTAAGTGTCTAAATATATTGTTTTGTGAAAAATCGATAAAAAAGTTTAGAAAAAGTTTTAAATAATACGGTTTGTAAATAATAGAGAGTATTGCTAATTTCGAAGATGCACATAACAAAACTTTGTCCATAACATAGTAGAAAAAGATTAGTGTGAAATATAATACTATACTGGCATGTGAAGATTTACAACTTTTATATTAACAAGTAAATTCAGACTATTCTTATATATTCTGACAATAAATATTGAAACTTTTTGCAATAATGAAATTTCTTTCTAAATATTTTTTTTCATTTGAATTGCATTTGTTAGTTTTGCATTCTACTAATATATTTAACTTCTTTTAATTAAACAATGATGTCACATTGTGTTATATCAATAATTATTATATTTATGTATAAAATGAAAAATAAGTTGGTTCATGTAAAGTGTAAAGAAATGGTAGCAGAACAGACAATGGAGTTAGGATAAAGAAAAGAAGATATATATTTTAAAAACATTTGTCATACAGAGTTTTAATATATTTTTAAATACTGGCAATAATTGGCGGCCCTTTCTGATGTCAATCTTGAATGTTGCAGCCATTTTGAAAATCTCGCGGTGGGTCTCAATTTTAGAATAATCAATTGATCTTTTACTATGTTTGTGCAAAGTTTGGTGCATTTCTGAAAATGGCACACTTATCGCAATATATTGCATCATGTCTCTTGCTATCAATTCGTCACATAAATCTCAATATCAGGAACGAGAGTCTCTAGCATATGCAAGGGGAATAACCGTTCTAACGAGAAAAGTGAAATGTTGCTGTACGAGTTGTCTCCTTTCAAAATTTAAATTAACGTTTTAAAAAGTAATACATCTGAAAAAAACATATCGATGGAGCAGGTCAGGAACAACGATAATAAAATTACCAAAACAGTGGGTATGTCTCATATAACATAAGTTTATATTGGTTGCTGCAGAAATTAACAAATAAAGATAAATCGTAGTCTTGGCAGATCTACTTTGTCAGCGGAGCACAGCTGAAGAAAAAGATAGATCTTTGTGATTTTATTTCTAATTTCATGTTTTCTTACGATTATATTTTAATGATAACATTAAATAATAGTCAATTGGCAACATTGTTTTGTGTTTTTTTATTGATGATTATTTCGATTTATTCCAGAATAATGATCAAAGAACTATGTAAAAGTAAATATGCACACAGGAGGCTTCAAACAGGAAGAATACCAGACTGGTTATCTGTCTGAACCAGTCTACGGGTAGTACATGCATCTGAGTCTATCCCTGAACCTGATATCTTCCAAATCAGGTTTATTAACTCCCAATGGAAAAAAACTGTGACTTACATGCCTGTTCCATAATTCATAGCAATTAGAAGCCTATTAAACTATGACGTTATTCAAACTTTGCCTGAAGCAACTGACCAATCACCGTGCTCGTATGTGATGCTATTTAACGGACCCAATCGGAAAAGCTGGGTTTGTTCTACAGATTAACATGTATCTCAAGTATTCAACATTTATCTTGTAAATCTATTTTTAGGTGTGTATGACTGTCTGGTGATATCGGGAGGGATGGGAGAGGGGCATATACCATGTTCGGGTCTACATGAAATGATAAGAATTGTCAAACCAGGTAATTTAACATACATGGAACGTATACCCTAGCTACAAAGTAATTAACAAGATTTGACAAAGTACCGACAGACGTGCATGCTATCTATTGTATATAGTCCACAACTAAACTCACATCGTTATGTTATTAAGCGTTATTCATTTGTTTGAACTATGTGGTGTTTTGAAAATATTCAATAAGCATTTACTGCGTCCAAATTTATTAAAAAGAGTTTGAAAGTATAGATATTATTAGAATTATGAAACTGTGAGTTTTACATTTACACAAATCAATTAAAAACGCAGCCGTTTGAAAATACTAGTTAGTTGGTAAAGGAAACCTCGGCAATTTTTTTTATAGATTTTCACAAAACAACAATTTTAAAAAGTATATATGTTCATGATGCAAATAAAAAATTGAATACCTCAGTATGTCAGAGCCTTTGTTTCGTTTCTATTTTGGAAATATGCATACTCATGGTTAATGTTAAAAGTCACCTTATAAGCAAAGTAGTGATCATCTAAGTGTAACATATATTTTAATCGTTTTCATAGATGAAAAAAAAATCATTTTGAAATATCTATTCGTATCCTTACAATAAAATCGTTTACTCATTTTGTCTTTCTGTCACTCCAGTAGTTTCATGAAATTATTACTACTTTCTTAAATATGAAGTTTAAAAACATAGCGGCGAAACCACGTGACTTTGTGCTATGGAGTGATGCCAATTAATCGGAGGAAAAGTTCAAACTTCATGTAACATTTTTAGCAGATAACTTAAAATTTCATTAAAATTCACAAAATGAAACAAAGACGAATGCTGTATCTGTATAAAAAACAAGTGACCATGCAAAACATATATTTTTTGCAAAAAGTGCAACGGCGTTTTGTTCTCAGTTGAGATAATTATTGTAAGGAGCAGTGCAATTTACATTAAAATTCCGTTGCACATTTTGTCTGCAAATACGCGTATTACGCGTTTTTCATGCCCACTTGATACAACACATGGTTCATCTCTATACAAAAGCGACGTTCGTCTTTGTTTCGTGAATTTTCATGAAATATTAAGAAAGTTGTCTGCAAAAATACTGCCTAAAGCAGGCACTTTTCCTCCGATTGTTTGCACCACTCCATAGCATAAAGTCACCATCGGTTCGCCACCGTGAAAGAGTAATACCTGGAGTTTCATACGTTTATAAATGTAAAAAAATGATTAAATACATTGACAAGAGTAAATAGTATTTCAATAATGCTTTGTGTCCCTTTAAGGAGCATTTTAATTTTGTATATAATTGATTACATACTCCATTATACGTCCATGGTTCAGGAGGCTACATCATTATCGTGATGCATAAAGAATACCTGGACTACGTGGAAGAGTACAAAGACAAACTAGAACCACAGATGGCCAGTCTAGTGACAGAAGGCGCCTTGGAGATGCTGGAGAGGAGGGTTGTTCAAAACTATGTATTCAACCAGGATGGATTAATATTTAAATTTCGTGTACTAAAGCAGTGATTGACTTACAGAGACTGGCAGGCTAATATCAATATACATGTAATATACACGGCTGAAATTTCGGATGGCACCTTTAGTACTTCTTTAATAACCCTTTCAATATTTGTCTCAATTTAATTCGTTTGGTATTAAAGAGTAAAGCTGATAAATAATAAAATGATAAAATGATGACTATTTCCAATTGTCAATTAATTAATATTTTTCTTCTGAATTTAAATTTAGCACGGGTTGCAAAAAAAAAACTCGGTTCTGTACTTAATTTAACAAATACATGTTTACAATACATCATAGAAATAAAAATGTTATATAGAAATATGAGAAGGTAAGATCTCCATCGGCGGCGAACATTTCATATAGATATTTTAAGTTTTTTCCTTATTTCTTCGATTAAATATGGGCTAAAATCAGAATATAATTGTAAGCGTTAAATGTCACCACCCAAAGTCACAATCAAGTATACTTCCTTTTGACACCAAAAGCATAAAAATAAGTTGTTCGGTTCAGGAGAAGTTGTGTTTTAAAAACTTGGAAAACGCCAAATGTGCCGCCTGAAATTTAGGCAAGTGCGTTCAGTTGCCTATCACTGTTTATATGTCTCTGGCTAAAAAAAACTCTTAATCAATACTACTGATATCTTTATAGATATTCTCTTATGAAATATAAATACTTTATTAACCGTGGGTTATTTATATATATGGATATATATTTATAATCTAAAAATCATTATAAAGCTCATTTAAGAAATTTTGTAATAAAATCGATGTGATTGTATATATTGTTATTGTATATAATATTTACTGTAACTAGCACTTAAGTTTATTGTTTACTTGAAGTCCAAGTGTTGTTTGAGTGGTAGCTGTAACCGTCCTGAACCTCTCTCTGCGATGTAATGCTTGAAAATGACCATCTGGAGTGGAGTTGTCACCTTTGGACTCACAGGACGAGGTAAAACACGAACGTTCCCTGTCTGGCGAAAACGTTGCTGAAGTGTCTTAATTGTCGGCATGTGACAATTTAACATAACGGTCACACGCTGATGTGATAATCTACTGCGTAATATACCAATTGCTTGTTGCGTAACATTTTCTGAAAGTCGAGGCATTTTAAATACTGAAAACATTTATTAAAACTGTTATTTGTGTTTATTTATTTAGATAACTAATGGAAACAAAATTATTGATTCTATTGTTAAGAAATACTTTCTCGTAACGCACACGTGCAAAACGTGTTTTCTGTCTTTTGGCCGCTCACTGCCGTCATGGTTGAAAGAATTTGATTTAAAACATGCATATTGGTGGTTTTATGTGTAAGATTAATATGTTCAACATATATTATGTGTATGCAATAAAAATATTTGACAAATAAAAGTGTTGCATTTTTAAAATCTTTCGGTATATTTTGGACCTTTTTTATGTATATATACCACTTTCGCTCTTTTAAATAAATTAGGATAGGTATAAGTAGTAATACTTGAATTGAATATCGTTTGTTAAAACAGGTGCTGTAGTAGAAGCAGATTGTTTTAAGAATCGGGCACTGATGCCATACGGGTTGCTTTTGTGGTATGCAAATACTTACGTTGCTGTTCAACAAAGGAGAGCGGAACGTATGAAATTATGAATTCGGGATGGTAGTTTTCATTAACAAACCTTGAAATAAGTTCATTTTTATAAAAAGGTGCTTAAGAGTTAATAACAATGGCATCTTTTTTTTTTAAAAAATGAACAGAATTGGTCATAACATGTATTTGCTGCCACATGTGAGTTTGAGATTTGGTTATTTTTATTGTCACGAACAAACTGTGCTTGGTTTTTAAAGCTATAAATTCATGTAAACTGTTCCAAAATTCCTAAGTGTCCGGATAATAGGTTTGCTTAGCTTCAATACTTAGAGATTAAACAGTTTGTCTCCATTATTTATAGTTTGCAATATCGTTCTGTTTGTGAAAAACGTTTCTTTATGTATTGCATCGAGTACTTCTATATTGATCCAGTCAGACTGGTTAACCTTATCACTCATTTGCATCTTCTAGGGAAATGTGCATTTAAAACCATATTGAATGGATCACAAAAAGTATGTAGTGCATATTCTAGATTGTCAAATACATTTATTAATGGCCAGGGTTCCTCTCACAAATATGTGATCATTTTGGTGGTTTCATCGAAGTGTTTTCATGGACCTGTATGTAATGGCTATAATATAACTTGAAGATTTTTGAAGATCACTAATTTCAGAATTATTTAGAGGCCTGTTAGTGAAAACATGACCAGTTAAGGTTGATGAAATATTAGTTAACATTGTAGGCTCAGATATAAGTTGGGTGAAGTCAACAGACTCCATCATGCTTAGCCAAGACTTTTGTAGTGTTATCTGACTTAGATAAATAAAAATTAAAATCGCCAAGAACTAACGTTTCCTTGTCAACAAGTGACCTTTCTATGACACTATTGAAAATAACTTACCAACTATTTTTCGAAGATGCTGGTCTATAAATAGAGCAAACAAGAAAAAGTTTAGAATAAGTTCTAGACAAACTGACGGAATATCAAACGTAACATTCTGGATATCCAAACTTTGAACACATGGTATTTTTTTATATAAATAACCAAACCACCGCTATTGGAGAGTCTATCGTTTCGAAACAAATTGAAATTGTCTAAATGAAGTTCATTGTCCGACAATGACATTATGTCTGGATGCTGTTGCGATATAAAAATTGTTATTTCATTAAGTTTTGGATATAGATGATGTATGTTTAAATGCATAATATTAAGATATTTTTTAAAATAAAGATCCTGGATTGGAGATTTATTACACATTTTAAACCGTTTATATCGTTGATTTTATTAATATTGTTACTCTCAATAACATTAGAACTATTAATACATTGTACAGTTGCAATTGGAATATCTGAATCACACTCACTATTTGAAATATTTATATGACTACAATAATCAAAACAGAGGGCCTCATGGTTTCGATATGAACATAGAATTAGATAAAATTAACAGTTGAACAATTATTAACATATGCATGTTGTTTAACATTATTATCATGGCAAAAACATTCGGAATAATGATACAAATATAATTCCACCACCCTCTATTTCTAGGGTCCGCCAAACTACATCTTCAAGTAATGTTTATATTTTGCATTTTAACAATTTCGCATTGGAAGGATTTGGTACATGTAAGTTTTTTGTTGGTAAAATTAAATGCAATTAACAGTATAAAGTGATTATTGTCAACAAAATTGTTGTGAACACTATTAGAATTATGGACTCAGAAATGTTTTAATAATGTTGAGGATTTCCGCTATCTTGATCCCCCTTTCCATGAATCCGTTTAAATTGACGGAATCGGCATGTGCGCCAGTTCTCTCTGTTGAAAAGCGTTTCTCCTCTTCCCTGTAAACATCCCATGAAAAAAATGTGTGTCACTTACATCATTATATTCTAATTGTGGCGTTGAAATATTAAGAACATTATTAATTTTGTTCCAAGTAAACAAAGTGGCGTCATTATTCAGGTAGTATTGATTATTGTCAACGCACATAATTTCTATAAAACTGTCTTTTTCTATTATGTTATTTACTACTCGGTGATTTCTCCTAGAAAGCATTGAGCATTCAATCACTTTTGCTTCTAGGTTGCAATCTTAAATATTGTTAATTGTATCCTTGAAATAGTCAATAATATTTTCGGTGATATCTCTGTTGACTAAATTGTTACCCTATGTATAAGACTGTTTCATCGAATGTGGTTGAGGCTATGTTATGCCATATCAATACTTGTATTTTCAACATTCCGAATATGCGCTTCAGGATTTCTCTTAATCATTTTACTTTTAAATTGACTGACTGACGTCTGAACTTAGAATCTTTGTACTTTAATCACCAGCTATAAATGCTGTATACATGCTCTGCTCGCCATCCATGCTACTTTGGTTTAAAGTTTATTCATTTCCTCGCGAATGTGAACTTGTCATGAAATGATCCTGTTCATTATGTGATTTATCTTTACCTGGCTTTGACGATTATGTCTGCACCATGGATTTTTGCGGTAGCGTGTTTGTATCTGCCAGCTCCTGAACGATTACGTGTTTGGAGTCACTTATTTTAACGGTTATTTTACTTTCCTTTGCGTCGGTCACTTTTTTTTAAATTTTTCTATTCAATATTGTCAATTTAGAATATACTTTCATCAAACCATTTACCAAAATTGGATATTTTCCTAGAGATTCAATCGATAGTTTTCTTCATCTTCATATTTTCTTCTTCTAGTATCTGGTTCTAACTGCATACATGTTTTCTCTTTTTCAACTTCCAATGCCTTTTTCTTTATCTTTTGTGAAATGTTCATGTAACGCATTATTTTCACTATTGGCCTTTTCATGCATTGCTAAAAGCAAAGCGTTTTCATTCTTTAAAGATCCAGTTTGAGCTTGTATTTCTTTCATTGTGTGGTATCATAGGTAGGTATCATAGACAGTGAGTTCTCAGCAGAACTGACCGAAATATTTTTAGACAAATTTTGAATGTTTTTTTCTTCACTTTCTGCCTTCTAACATCTTCCATAATCATAAATATCTCTGTCACAACCAGTATCGGCTATTTCAGTAGTACAGTACCGAGATTCAAATACATTTGCTTTAAAATGTTGCTTTACCAGAGTGACATCATTATGAAATGTATTGTCAGATAATGACATGAAAAGAGTGCTGGAATTATTCACATTTTCTTCTTGTTGTATTGAAGGTTCTATACGTCATGCAAATAACCCGGTCTAGAGCGCCAAAACATCATCTCATGAGTTATCGTTTCGGACATGGTCATTATCTTACCCGATTTGCTGCTGTTTTCACTGGTTTAGTACCAAAATTACTTTTAGACTTGGGGAATACTACCAGATCGAGAATTACATATTGTTAATCATTTGACTGAGATAGAAAATTGGACTGTGTCAAAGGAATCTGATTCAGTTTTGTAGATGCTTGCAGAGTTTGGATATATATTCGTTTACTGTAGATATATGTTTTCTTTATTTGTCTCAAACGATTCAATACTTTGAGAGGTTAAATATCTTATTCAATAAATTTATAGAAAACATACTTGTACCAGTTGCAACAGCCATTATCTTGTATAAATAGCGTTTTGTTGAAATACAAAGTAATCACAACGTTTATGGCGTGTTCTTTTGTACTTGTCTTAATTCCATTATTATTATTGTTGGCGTTGAACTGATAAAGACCTTGTAAAAGGTCATTTAAATAGTAAAAGCGACTTTGTGTTGAATTATATATATAATTATCGTTTGTTTGTAATACAATTAACAGAAAAATAGCGTTCTCCTTAACATATTCTTTTCGGATTCATAAAGACCAGCAGTCAAGTAAGTACATAAAAATGTACATTCAACATACTTATATATAAATTTATATTTACACAATTGTGTTAGAGCTTTTAACGTTGATATTGTTATTAATAATAAATGTTATCCGTCTATTAGTTCTGATTCGATTAGCGCCAACAAAACTGCATTAAAAATCATCTTTTGCAACCATTTCCTTGAGCACATGAGCTTGACGTTGTTCCCTAAAAAGAAACAACAAACAAACGTAGTGGCAGGGGTAACACCTAAAACAACGTTATTATAAATATTGCACAGACATGACAACTTGAAACGTGAAAACTCGACAAATACCGTTTTTGCAGGTTGGCGCTCCGATAGAACATTGTCGTTTAGCTGGTTTCGTGTCAGTGCCCTGGCAGAACGACGATGTTTTGGCGCGTTGTCATGTCGGTGCACAGCTAAAACGACGTCGTTTTGTCGTGTTGTTTTGTCGGCGCCCCGCTAGCACGACGTCGTTTTGGCGTGTTGTTTTGTCGGCGCCCCGCTAGCACGACGTCGTTTTGGCGTGTTTTCATGCCGGTGCACAGCCAGAACGACGTCCTTTTGGCGTGTTGTTTTGTCAGCGCCCCGCTAGCACGACGTCGTTTTGGCGTGTTGTCATGCCGGTGCACAGCCAGAACGACGTCGTTTTGGCGTATTGGTGTGTCTGTGCCCCGCTAGCACGACGTCATTTTGGCGTGAAATGCATTTGTTTGTATGAATTAGATGAAAACCTGAGAAGTAGAACTATTAGATTATAACAATGCAATACCATTCTTTATTAAACGTTTATAAGTTTTATTAACTACATGTAGGTTTTAAAGACGGCGACAAGGTGACAAAACGTTTTTCATGCTCAACTTTTTAAATTAAGACAAGTAGAAAAACGAAACAACGAAACTATGATAATGAAAAGTCGAAACCACGAAACTACGAACCTATTGTGTTATATTACCATTTTTAAATTAACTTTTCAATAAAATCTTTGAAAATTGTGAGTTCCAAGATCAATGGACTGAAAGTATAATAACTCCAATTCACAAGAAAGGCATCGAGTCTGATCCAAACAATTATCGAGGAATATCATTAATCGATTCATTATGTAAAACTTTTCTATATATCATATCATCACGTCTAACTACGGTGACCCATTGGGACCATCGTAGCATTTTTTTTAATTAAGTCAAGTCGAAACTACGATGGTGAAATCACAAAGCTACGATGGTGGAAAGTAGAAACTACGATAGTGAAAAGTCGAGATTATTCACCATCGTAGTTTAGACTTTTCACCATCGTGGTTTCATTGTTACAATATTTCACTATCGTAGTTTCGACTTTTCACCATTATAGTTTTGACTTTTCACCATCATAGTTCCGACTTTTCACCAGCGTAGTTTCGAGTTCACCAGTAATATGATGTACAATGCCCATTACTTAACTCGTTATATGCAGTGAAACCTCCATAAACCTGACACTCTATAAACCGGAATACTCTTTAAACTGCGCACTTTCAAAGGTCAAGAAAAAGTGCAGAAAATGCGTCAAATTTCTATAATGTACGTAATAACTGTCATGTACTTTAGAGATCAAAATAAGCCGATAGGGAAGATTCCTTTTCAGACACTTTTGAAACAATTTCCTTCCGTAGTACACTAAAAACGGTTATACTTTGAAAATAAAGGAGGGTCTGTTAGGGTTTTTTGCACATGCACTATGGGCCCATTTATTGTTCTGCATATGCCATATAGGCGAAATATGTTTTGGCATATGCCGTATCAGATTATTGTTTTTTTCCATATGCTATTCGAAAATTGAATTAAAATTCTAATACTTTTTCTATTTTGAGGCTTTTGATCTATTTTGATATCTTTATGCCTCTTTAACATCCTTACACGATCTTGGATCACCACCTAACGCCAAAAAAGTTACATTTAATGACCTTTAATGTAGTTTGACCATTTTTCTACTCAAAATTTGAGATATACATACAATTAGAGACTCGCAATCTTAAACTTTATTTTCTCCATATAGAAAAAACTATTTTTTGCATATGCTATATGAGCTCATTTATATTTTGCATATGCCATACGGGTACCGCTTCCCCCCCCCCCCCCCAACCCCCCCCCCCCCCCCCCCCGCACCCCCATACACACACTACCGATCCTCATATAGGCTGGTAGGGAAGAATTCTTTTCAGATAATATTTCCTTCCGTAGTGCGCTTAAATACTTGTAAACTGTTTACACTTTTATACGAACATCAAGTCTGGATCTCCATCTTAACATATAAGAAGTATGTCCCAAAAGTATTAGAACGACACTGTCATTTTTGTATTTAGGGCGTCACATGTAAACCAGTGGTATTAATGGATAGATCGACACATCTTCTATTTTCAGAAAAAAACCCATCAAATCGACTTTCAGTCATCATTAGGTTCATGCAAAAGTCACCATTGTAACGCAAGTTTAGAAGTACGGAGGTGGTGGGGGTCTTTGAAATTAAACGCCATTTTTCAAAAACATCAAATAAAAATCATGTGCAAAACTCGATGTTATCGACAGACATTTGAATATTGTAAGCACTTTTGAAATGAACGTGGGAATTTGAATAGTGAACAAAATGGCTACGTCACGTCTAGAGTGGACATTTGTAGTTAGATAAAACTTTGTATGTGGTCTGAAGTTTATTTCCCATACTTATTAAACATGGCTATCTATCGCTGGTACAAACGTGTTTCCAACAGTGAGACGAGAGTAACTGGTCGCCGGCGAAATTGATGACCGCAATCTGATGCGGTTTTCCTGGTACTCAAGTCAGATATTCGTAAAAAGCGCTTTTAGGACCTCCAGGCGATGTGCCGGAGTATACATTCTGAGTCATCATAGTGTTGTGACATTTACCAGAAGTGGGAGAAGTACCGCAAGAATGTTGCTTTGAACAGCGGTTTATACTTAAAACGATGACTTTTATTTGAATGTCAACTTGATATCGCATAACTAACATCAATCTCCCCCGTACTTCGTTACATGTAAGCTTTGACTTGTTAAATTTAATGTTAAATGTTGATGTACAATAGTGAAATTGTGCATGGTTATAGTTTAAATATGGAAATGTATTCATGTCAAGTTTTGTTGTGATTGAAACACTTAAATGCATATTTTCTAAATGCGTTCTATTACTTTTGGGACATACTTCGTACATGTAAATTAGACTTATTGAAAATTTAGATAGCTGTCGAAACAACATACACCTGTGCATTTTTAAGATATATCAAAACATACTTCTAGCCATGAAATTTGGTTGAAATGCAAAATTAAAAGGTTTGTTATGGACACATGGGAACATGTTAATCAAATAACATATATCCCAGTATCATATTACTTTAAAGGTAAAAAGATATATTCTAAATGGATAAAAAGCATCTAATTATTATAACTTAAGAAAATAAGAATGGTTTGATATACCAAAGCACCAAAACATGACAAAATCAATATTTAAATCGGAGTGGTAAACTTGAAACAAAATCCCTATTCTAAATATAGACAGCACTTAAATATTGTTTGACGACCTTCACATCGTCATTCGGACTCTTTCCTAGATGAAACAAATTTTACAGCCTGTAAACCTGCATGACGGATCAAGCTTAAATGAAATGAAATCACGTGATTCATTTAAAATGTCACAAAATAGTTGCACTTTTTAGCGGAAAGTCTATTTCAGTTTAACCTAAGCGCATAAGCCAAGTTAGGAAATCCATTTTCAATATACTATTTTGGCATGTTTAAATATATATCCTTTTAGCAATACAGGGTCAATGAGTATATATAGCCATGATAAATAGGCATGATATGTTGGTGGGGCAAGGGAGTATTTTAGCATATTTAAAATTTTTGAAAATTATGATTTACTCGCTTTAAATGTCTGTATAGTGTATTTTATTTCACTATAATAATATCTATATTTAATGTTTACTAAAACTTAAATGGAAACACAAGTATATTTAATATTTTAAAAAAAATTGAATCACATTGGAAATGGCATTAATTAAAATCGACATACTCGTGTCATTTATCGGAATTATTTCTAGCGTACAGTTTAACGGATAAAAACTCTAAAGTCATCACTGGTTTTGTATGTGTTACATTGCTAGATTATTAAAATATATTTGTTTAGGTTGGAATGGAGTACATCGCATACGATATGAATATTGTCATTCAAACCCTTCATAGCAACTATGGTGTTTAAAATCCATAATATCTAAATCCAGTTTTCGAAAGTACTTTTGATGCTTTGTATTTCTTGTTGTTTTTCTTGTTCAGATATCTCCATTTAAAGTTACCTTTGCAAGATTATCGTACATATAATAAGCAAATATATGTATTACATTGAAATAAATACTTAAATGCATTCTCTAGTGTTTGAGTATATCAGAAACATCGAGACATTCCAAATGTTACTTCTTTTTGCACCTAGAGACCTTTGACCCCTACTTTTGCATTTATAATACAATTTCTTTCTTGGCAACCGATGAAATATGGTCAAGTATAGTCTAAAGTCACTTTCTATTTTAACAGACTTCCATGAACATTCCGTACCTCATGCGATGGTTTTAGGATATTTTTTTTACCAGACTGTTGGTTTGCGTTTAGGTAATCTAGTCTATAATTAAAAGAGAGACAACTCTTTCTCAATTTGTTATAGTATGTGTTGGAATAGGTTACCTCCCTCGTACATTTGGTGTTGTTGTAGATGTCGCTTTCAACAATATTTAAAGCGGAGTGGTAGTCTAATGGATAGAGTGTTGGCCGCTCACGCCAGATGTTGCGGGTTCGATTCCCCGGTCGACCCGATGCCTCTCATAAAATAACACTCAGTTCTGGTTCTACCCAGGAAGCGGACTCGAGAGCGGTTCATATAAGCTCTGAGCTTTCATCGCATTCGAGCTAAATTAATTAGTATAAACTAACAATACCAACAATGTCCCCTTAGTATTCCGAAATTTCAATGTAACCAATTAGTATTTAGATATTTAATTTGAGGCAAATCGTATATCGTAGACAGTAAGGTACTGACGTTTCATGTTAAGAAAACTAACATTTTACTAACCCCTGTATTTCCCCTCTACCCCTGTTAAACTCTTTGTTTTTTAATATTATTACAGTGTTCCTTGTCTTTGGCAACACCCCAAAGAGAGCTTGGTCAAGTGGTAGAGCACCGTACCCATGATCAAAGGGTCGTGAATTCGATCCTCCGCTACGGCTATGTGTGGTGTCCTTGTTTCCGCATATGCTTTGTACTGGTTCTACCCAGGAAGACTTCGAGCGTGATTTGTCTTAGTTGTAAGAACTTGTTTCATAATCGAAGTAAAATAAATATTAAGTATAAACTAAACCCCAAAGAGATTGATTGATTGATTGAATATTTAGCGTCATTTTTATGCCATCGAGGGCTAACAGACGATCAGTTAACCTAACCACTGTTTCCTGGGATTAACCAGTACTCGAGCACCCCAAAGAGAACCCCAGTAACCAACTGGCGACAATAGGTAACAAACTTATTAATTACATGTTCACGTTAACAAACTTGACTAAATTAAAAACCATCCCTCACCCCACAATTCAGTAATTTAATTTTAATGCAACTACCATGTATGCCATTAATGCATTTAAAGAGATTATATTGGCAAGTAACACAAACACGCTGTTAATCCAGACGTTTCCTGTATGCAGTGTGCACAAAGTAATGCTTATGTATTGACGTATAACCGTTATTTACTTGAAAGTTATCAAATTAACAGTAACTGATTATTGGCCAAAACTTTAATACGTCCCGCAATAAAGCATTGCTCAATGTTTACTCCGTAAACTTCTCAAATAAAGCCGCACGATGTTATCCGGTGATATAATCCTTTTAAATAAAGCCGAAACTCTTTTACTGAGTATGCGCAACAGCACGATCTAGACTGTATATTTGCAATATAATCCACAAGGCACAATCGAATACAGAAATACGGAATGCAGTCTTATAATAGATAACTTATATACATATAGAAATATATCTCATATCACTATCATGTAATACTAGCCAGACAGATACAACGATATTTTAACAAACTCAAGGTTTTTTGAAATATTTCCCAATTTTTTGTCTAACATAATTGTACGTGGTTATGAATAGTACCACGCATATGAACCTACAGACCGTGCGTCGGGTTGATCCAGATGAAATGTTATCCAAGAAACGGAGCAAACACAGAAGCATAACATTTGAAAACAGAGCAAACACACAAAAAGATCATTTTGAATCGGAGCAAACACACAAGCATTACATTTTAAAACAGAGCAAACACACAAACAGAACATTTTAATACGGGACAAACACACAAACAGAACCTTTTGAAATGGAGGACTTACACAAACAGAACATCTTGAAACGGAGAAAATACACAAGCATAACATTTTAAAACAGAGCAAACACACGAATAGAACATTTTGAAACGCAGTAAACACACAAACAGAACAGTTTGATACGGGACAAACACACAAACAGAACATTTTAAACGGAACAAGCAGACAAACAGAATATTTTGAAACGGAACAAACACAAAAACAGAACAATTTGAAACGAGACAAACACACAAAAAGAACCTTTTGAAACGGAACAAACACACTGACATAATATATTGAAACGGAGCAAACACACAAACAGAATATTTTGATATGGGACAAACACACTAACAGAACATTTTAAACGGAACAAACACACAAACAGAACATTTTAATACAGGACAAACACACAAACAGAACAGTTTAAATCTAACAAACACACAAAACAAAATTTTGAAACGAAACTATCACACAAACATAACCTTTTGAAACGGAGCAATCACACAAACAGACATTTTGAAACGGAGAAAACACACAAGCATAACATTTTAAAACAGAGCAAACACACGAATAGAACATTTTGAAACGCAGTAAACACACAAACAAAACAGTTTGATACGGGACAAACACACAAACAGAACATTTTAAACGGAACAAGCAGACAAACAGAATATTTTGAAACGGAACAAACACAAAAACAGAACAATTTGAAACGAGACAAACACACAAAAAGAACCTTTTGAAACGGAACAAACACACTGACATAATATATTGAAACGGAGCAAACACACAAACAGAATATTTTGATATGGGACAAACACACTAACAGAACATTTTAAACGGAACAAACACACAAACAGAACATTTTAATACAGGACAAACACACAAACAGAACAGTTTAAATCTAACAAACACACAAAACAAAATTTTGAAACGAAACTATCACACAAACATAACCTTTTGAAACGGAGCAATCACACAAACAGACATTTTGAAACGGAGAAAACACACAAGCATAACATTTTAAAACAGAGCAAACACACGAATAGAACATTTTGAAACGCAGTAAACACACAAACAGAACAGTTTGATACGGGACAAACACACAAACAGAACATTTTAAACGGAACAAGCAGACAAACAGAATATTTTGAAACGGAACAAACACAAAAACAGAACAATTTGAAACGAGACAAACACACAAAAAGAACCTTTTGAAACGGAACAAACACACTGACATAATATATTGAAACGGAGCAAACACACAAACAGAATATTTTGATATGGGACAAACACACTAACAGAACATTTTAAACGGAACAAACACACAAACAGAACATTTTAATACAGGACAAACACACAAACAGAACAGTTTAAATCTAACAAACACACAAAACAAAATTTTGAAACGAAACTATCACACAAACATAACCTTTTGAAACGGAGCAATCACACAAACAGACATTTTGAAACGGAGAAAACACACAAGCATAACATTTTGAAACGGAACAAACACACAAACAGAACATTTTAATAGAGCAAACAAACAAACAAAATTTAAACGGAACAAACACACAAACAGAACATTTTGAAACGGAACAAACAAACAAACAGAACCTTTTAAACGAAACAAACACACAAACAGAACATTTTTTAAACAGAACAAACACACAACCAGAACCTTTCAAATGGAACAAACACATAAACAGAATATTTTGAAAAGGAACAAATACACAAACATTACATTTTAAACGGAACAAACACACAAACAAAACATTTCAAACGGAACAAACATAACATTTTAAACGAAGCAAACACACAAACAGAATATTTTGAAATGGAACAAACACACAAACATAACATTTTGAAACGGAACAAACACACAAAAAGAACATTTTTAAACAGAGCAAACTTACAAACAGAACATTTTAAAACAGAGCAAACTTACAAACAGAACATTTTTAAACAGAGCAAACACACAAGCATTACATTTTGAAGAGGAGTAAACACACAAACAGTAAATTTTGAAGGCTATGTTATTTATTTGCTGAGATCAAGAGGCGAAGTTAGAATGTTAAGATGCGATATGCAATGTCACGACTTCACATTAAAACATGACCTTGCATAGCAATTTGTTTCTCCGCGACTTCGCAGTATGTCTTCGCAATACGGTTAGAAGCACTATATTAAAGCTGGCCGTTATCAATATAATAAATCATTATATTTGTTTAAGCCATTGAAGTATGCATTGACGTATATCTTATGTTTTCTGTTAACATTTATACTTGTATGTAATCATTCGCGAATATCTCATATATAAGGGCCATATCAACAGTTACAGAATAGTATAAATAGAGGGACACTACAAAAAAAAACAAAGTGGCATTGGTGTATGGGTAGTGGTTACTAAAATGTATGAACATGCCTAAAATAATAGAATTATTAACAGTATAAAAAGGGGCCATATTTTGCCTTAAATCAAAATAAATTTAACCAACTTGACGCAGTGAGACCTTTTCATGATAGTAAAAATTCTAAAGAAACCTCATTTGATGTCCGGGTAGTGTTTACTGAGATAGTCACGAACATGCGTAAAACATGTAAACTAAAAAAAGAAAAGATACGCCGACCCCGGGGCAAGCACAATTGCTCACATTTTCTTTTTAAACAAAGTCGAGCTAATAAAACAAATATAACGCAATAAAGAAACATTTCGAATATCAAACTTTATTTGTAAAAAAAAATAATTCATGCAACAACAACAACAATGTATTATTTAAAATAGCTAATAAATAGTGATTTATAATGCTTTACATATTGTCTGAAAAATGTTCCTCTTACGACCGAGCTCAAACACTTGTGTGGGGTCCAGCAGGGTCATCGGGATCCTCCGGTGCCCGACTGTCGGTTAATAATCATGTTCCTCTCAACGCTGAGGCATATGAGAAAGTTTGCCATTTATTTGCTGATGGCGGTTATTAACCTCAGATTTAATCTGCGGTATTCATCCTCAAATATTTCTGATTATGGCATGTATATCCTGTCATGTGTTGAACATGGCATTAAACAATATTAAAGCATAAACAAAAAAAAATCGGTTTGCTATTTTCACATATTATTTGAACTTTTGTGCAAAAGTTCTGATTAATATGATTCATCCATGAAAACAATTGAGTGCTTGATTGATTGATTGGTTGATTGATTGAATATTTAGCGTCATTTTCATTCCATCAAGGGCGAACAGACGATCAGTTAACCTAACCACCGTTTCCTTGGATCCTGAAAGGTTAACCAGTACTCGAGCACTCTCCATCTCCGTAAGTAACTGATAAGTTTCCCACTTGTATCTGTGGTGAGAGACGAATGATAACAAAATGAAGGGTAAAGACTCATTTTCAACACATGTTTGGTACAGATATATCCAGTTTTACAGATATACACCAGAATATATCGGAGTAAAACCAACTTCATTCCGCAAGAAATTGGCAAACTTTATAAAGTTGTTGGACCGAGTACGACTCGAAAATACAATTTCAGCGGAGAGAGGTAGGTATCTTGAGGCAGTGACTTGGTCCACTCGGTCACATAGAACCCTTTTCATTTTTTAAGATGATTACAAAAAACACATGGTAATACCACGAGAGCAATGTGAGTTTAGAACATAATGTTTGATTAAAGAGCGATAAGTAACAACTGATTTTCAGTTTTACGCACTGTCATGGAAATGCCACGAAAACCGGGTAGTTTTAGAAAAGTGTGTTTATGCATAGGGAGAAAAATAGCACTCTCTGAGATTTAGTATTTGGTCAGCTACCACCATTGCTTTTTCCATAGACTTACATTATAAAGTTTGACCAAATTTTCACTATTTTTACCATTCGCGGACCAAAAGGTCCTACACCATATTAAACTACTATCCTAGACTCAAATTTAAATGTCCCCAAAATGGGGTCAAAAGTATCACTTTTTACCACTTTTTGCCCCCTGACGTTTGGTACCCCCACTTTCAGCATGAAATTAAACTAAATTTCACCAATTTACTTTCCATACAGTTTACTTAATAAAATGAATTAAGTCAGTCACAGAAACACAATTTTAATTTTTCAATGACACAAACATGATAAACTTATATTTTATTGTGATTATTTGCCAGTTTGACATTTTCATCCAACCAGAAATAAGCTTATTATAAAAAAATATATGCCCTGAACAACCCTATACTTTTTTTTAGCTAATCAGAGAGCTCCTCTCAATGGTGGTAGCTGACCATTTACACATGGTTATGCCGCGAAAATAGGTGATTTGAAAACGTAGTTCTTAAATAAAGAGCAGTATCTAATATTGTCCGAGATTTCGGTTGTATGCACTGGCATGGTTATGTTACCCAAAAAAACGGGTGGTTTTGGAACAAAGCTGTTGTCAGTGATTTCGCATTTACACCTGATAATGCCACAAAAACTAGGTTATTTTAAAACGTAGTTCTTAAATGATTTATTGATTGATTGATCCAGGGCGAACAAACGATCAGTTAACCTAACCACTGTTTCCTTGTATCCCGAAAGGTTAACCAGTACTACTCAAGCACATCCAATCTCAGCAAGTATATATATGGAGATAATTATATAATTATATATATAAAGGGAGATAATTAAATTCACAACAACGGAATTAACGATTTTTGGGATCTTTTCAGATGCTCATTCACAATGCATGATATATATATATGGAGATAATTATTTGTGAATAACCAAGACAATAAATGTTCAGACCAGACTACGGCGAGTGCGCCTAGCTACAATGCAAACCATAGATACAATATCAAGGCCTCTGCCAAACCAATAAATTTGGTGTCGACCATGACTTATATACTATGGAATTACATGCAACACATCTGGACAGGGTGGACAAATTTACATACATGAAGTGATAGCTTTATATGAGTAGGATCCAGTTAAGGATTCATGACTACTCACATGCTATATAAAGGACAGATTTATAAACCCGTTGGATCATACAGATACAGTGGATTTATATATATATGAATTTATTTATGACTCCATTCTGCTATTTACATTTCATTGAACTCGAATCTGTAGAACGAACCCAGCTCTCCCAATTGGGTCCATTAACTAGCCTGGTTCTCAATCTGATCACCTCGGTCTTTATGCTACGCGATAGACTCTACGGAGGATACGGAAATACCCGATGTTTCACGATTGGCCTGGTTCTGTGTAGACTGGTACCCGTTCTCATATATATACCAGGTTAGGTTCTGGGACCCAAAATGCTCTCGCCATCGTAGCCTGGTTCTCGGACCCAAAATGCTTTCGGCGTTGCCTTCGCATCTTATATTATATGAGAACTGGGACCAGTCTATCGCCATCTCATTATATTATATGAGACCTGGGACCAGTCTACTGGCGGTAACATTCATCTTATCACCATAAATGCGTGCAATAATTTCACAACAACTGAATGAAACCACAGGCAAAGTTGTTACAGTCGGCTATGTAAGTCCTTTTAAAGTGTTTTTTTTTAAATTAAAATCGTTTTGGCATGTCTGTTGACTTGACTGTTCCCAGCTATTGCAGAACTTTGATGAATACTTATTTATGTGCATGCCGGCTACGTTTGGAGCTGAATGATGGCCACTTAATCCCCACCCAATCCTATCCAGTGATGAATGAGATGTGCTGGTCAACCATCCTTGTTATATTTTTGATACCTTAGATTTGCCAACACACATGGACAGCACATCAAATAATCTGATAATATCCAAATAATGAAAAAACTGCCCATCAATGACATTTATTGGGCAACATCACCCTTACACACATAAAATAATGAAATCCTGAATCTGTTGCTGATAAAATTATATTTGGTATTAGCAAGGACTTGTATAGAAGGATAAGAAACTGCCATCTCCTGACCAAATGTTGATGAAACAGCACACAAAGGATTTGTGATTTGCAAATTAATCGTTCATAATTCACAGGCAACTGATTTCTTAACATAATCTGTAAGTTGTATGTAATCTTAGATGTTTAAACATGTTTCGATCAAGCAAAATACACTTGAATTAAAGATATTAAGGTTTAAAGGAAAATTTATCGTAATGTGTTGTTATTTTAGCTGCATTATACAAATTTTGTAATCATACTTCAACAATTTTAAACAAATTTCTGGGAATGGTACTGTTTTGACACTTTAATTCTGAAGTTTAAGAATTTTTATTTGTATTCATGAGATGAATGGAAGTTTTAGATAATTAAAATCAAGAAACTGCGAAATTTTGCGTGAATTTTCGAGCATTTACACAATCTCAAACAGTTTCCTTTCCTCCTCTATATAATTCCTTGGTATTACATTCTAAATATACTTCTAATATAAAAAGTTCCAGGTTACCATATCTTTTATTAATCTAGCTTCATGGTAAAGATGAATATGGTCACCAGCTATACTAGGAAGTAGGCCCAGCTACATAAGGCCATATTTCAATATGTATACAGCATTTTTTATTTTGGTAAGGGGCACAACTCTAGTAAATGGTAAAAGGAAATCCTATTTTGTACATTTGTGGTTATTTACGACAAAATTCTTAGGGTGGCATATATATATATATATATATATATATAGTAATTGCAGCATCTGTCCATCCGTCCGTCCTGTATTTCGTGTCCGGCCTGTGACTTTGTTATGCATAAATCTATTTTGTTAATACTTGCTACAAATGATCAACATAACATGACGACGTGTCGCGAGTAAGACCCACACCCATACCTCACAGGTCGAGGTCACAATGAGTTTGTTTGACAACACTTCGAGTCTGTGTGAGATTTAGTGTCTGGCCTGTAATTTTGTTATGGATTTTGTTAATACTTGCTACAAATGATCAACATAACATGACGATGTGTTGCGCATTACATTCAGTCTCCCAATTCGAAGGTCAAGGTCATAAGTTAACTTTGTTTGATGACAATGCCAGTCTTATTGAAATTTTGTGTCCAGTCTGTAACTTTGTTGCCTATGCATAAATTTCAAAAATACTTGGCTCAATTCATCAGCATGACATGATGATGTGTCATGAGGAAGACCCCGTGTGTACCTCAAGGGTCAAGGTCACACTTTGAGTTTGTTTGAATCTGTGTGAGATTTATTCTCCAGCCTGTAACTTTCGTCATGCTGAGATGGATTTTATAAATACTTGCTTCAAAATTAATGAACAACATAACATGATGACGTGTCACACTTAACACCCAGACTCCCACTTCAAAGGTCAAGATCACAATTTAACTTTGTTTAACAACACTTTCTGTCTGTTTCAGATTTCTTGTCTGTAACTTTGTCACCTATGGATAATTTCAACATGAAATAATTATGTCTGCATGTAAGACCCAGAACCTTTCCTCAAAGGTCAAGGTCACACTTTCAATTTGTTTGATATTTCTGTCTGGTCTGTAACTTTGTCTTTTAACTTATATCAGTTGATCAAGATGACATGACGATGTGTCACACGTGAGACCTAGACCTGTACCTCAAAGGTGAAGGTCACACTGACTTTGTATGACAACACTTTGAGGCTGTTTGAGATTAAAAGTCTGTCCTGTAACTTTATCATACATGGATTGATTTCAAAAATGCTTGGCTCATTTTATCAATTGATCAACATGACATGATGTGTCACATTAAGACCCAGAACCTTACCTCAAGTTCACTCTTTCAGTTTGTTTGATATTTCATGTCTGGTCTGTAACTATGTCTTACTTGGAGGGATTAAAATAGCTTGACACAAGTGATATGCATGTCATGATGATGTGTCGCCTGCATTTACCTGTAGAAATACCTAGACCGTTACATCAGATGTCAAGGTCAAGGTTACACAAAGGTCAAGGTCACGCTTTAATGTAAAAAAAACATAAAATTGCATGTTTAGTTTGAAACGTCAGTCTGTTACTCTTGATATTCATGGATACATTGATACCTTTTATAAAAATATGTTGTTATTTTCAGACCATTTGGGGGGCATGCGACACTTACCAGTAACATTTTTTGTTTTTAAAACAATTTTATTCTTTAAGACATTTCTAGCATTTTTCCTGATATGCTTCCTTTAAGATTGCATAAGGTGCCACAGGGCCCTCAAAAGGGTTAAAATTGTTAATTTTTACTTCAGTTGTTTACAGGGTCCTCTATGGCCCTGTGGTCTAAGGCACTGTTTCAAGATCACTTAATTTCTCACCACTAAGGTTGTAGGTTTGAGTCCTGCTCGCTGCAAAAACTTTATGTGAGAAAGTTTGCCAGTTACTTGCGGAAGGATGTTGGTTTTACTCAGATCACTCCACCAATAAAACAGGATGTGCCATACATAACCTGATGTGTGTTAGAAATGGCATTAAACCCCAATACACTTATAATGATCCTGTCGTCAAACTTGTATGGCACTAAGTTATAAAAAAAATTATTCAATTATTTATTTGGTAGCACTCTAATTACTAACTATAATGCCAAGGTAACATCACAGGAAATAGCACATCATTTCGCAATTTAACATTGCGTTGGTGTTGCATCCAGCATAGAAATAACTTTCATAAATTTTATTTTTGTCAGGATTATTCCACCCAATGAGATGTGAAGTCTCATTGCATTGAAATATATTGGGGCAGTGTGAACTGATGAAAGTATACAACAATTGTTCAAACTCATTTATATTATCCATCAAGAGGTCATGTTTGTTAATGAAAGATTTGTTTTTAGACACATTCCTGGTCATAATAACGTATCATTATACAGTAGGCTTGTTCCCGGTCATTATACAGTAGGCTTGTTCCTGGTCATTATACAGTTGGCTTGTTCCTGGTCATTATACAGTTGGCTTGTTCCTAGTAATTATACTGTAGGCTTGTTCCTGGTCATTATACAGTAGGCTTGTTCCTGATCATTATACTGTAGGCTTGTTCCTGAACATTATACAGTAGGCTTGTTCCTGGTCATTATAACGTTGGCTTGTTCCTGGTCATTATACTATAGGCTTGTTCCTGCTCATTATACAGTAGGCTTGTTCCTGATCATTATACAGTATCGACTTGTTCCTGCTCATTATACAGCAGGCTTGTTCCTGCTCATTATACTGTTGGCTTGTTCCTGCTCATTATACAGTAGGCATGTTCCTGGTCATTATACTGTAGGCTTGTTCCTGCTCATTATACAGTAGGCTTGTCCCTGCTCATTATACTGTAGGCATGTTCCTGCTCAATATACAGTAGGCTTGTTCCTGCTCATTATACTGTTGGCTTGTTCCTGCTCATTTTACGGTAGGCTTGTTCCTGCTTATTATACTGTAGGCTTGTTCCTGCTCATTATACTGTTGGCTTGTTCCTGCTCATTATACAATAGGCTTTTTCCTGCTCATTATACTGTTGGCTTGTTCCTGCTCATTTTACAGTAGGCTTGTTCCTGCTCATTATACTGTAGGCATGTTCCTGCTCATAATACCGTTGGCTTGTTCCTGCTCATTATACTGTAAGCTTGTTCCTGCTTATTATACAGTAGGCTTGCTCCTGCTCATTATGCAGTAAGCTTGTTCCTGCTCATTGTACTGTAGGCATGTTCCTGCTCAATATACAGTAGGCTTGTTCCGGCTCATTATACTGTTGGTTTGTTCCTGCTCATTTTACAGTAGGCTTGTTCCATTATACTGTAGGCTTGTCCCTGCTCATTATACTGTTGGCTTGTTCCTGCTCATTATACCATAGGCTTTTTCCTGCTCATTATACTGTTGACTTGTTCCTGCTCATTTTACAGTAGGCTTGTTCCTAGTCATTATACTGTAGGCATGTTCCTGCTCATAATACAGTTGGCTTGTTCCGGCTCATTATACTGTAGGCTTGTTACTGCTCATTATACTGTAGGCTTGTTCCTGCTTATTATACTGTAGGCTTGTTCCTGCTCATTATATACAGTAGACTTGTTACAGCTCATTATACAGTAGGCTTGTTCTGGATCATTTTACAGTAGGATTGTTCTTGCTTATTATACAGTAGGCTTGTTCCTGCTCACTATACAACAGGCTTGTTCCGGCTCATTATACTGTAGACATGTTCCTGCTCAATATACAGTAGGCTTGTTCCTGCTCATTATACTGTTGGTTTGTTCTTGCTCATTTTACTGTAGGCTTGTTCCTGCTTATTATACTGTAGGCTTGTTCCTGCTCATTATACTGTAGGTTTGTTCCTGCTCATTATACAATAAGCTTTTTCCTGCTCATTATACTGTTGGCTTGTTCCTGCTCATTTTACAATAGGCTTGTTCCTGCTTATTATACTGTAGACTTGTTCCTGCTCATTATACTGTTGGCTTGTTCCTGCTCATTATACAAAAGGCTTTTTCCTGCTCATTATACTGTTGGCTTGTTCCTGCTCATTTTACAGTAGGCTTGTTCCTAGTCATACTGTAGGCATGTTCCTGCTCATAATACAGTAGGCTTGTTCCGGCTCATTATACAGTAGGCTTGTTCCTGCTCATTATACAGTAGGCTTGTTCCTCCTGATTTTACTGTAGGCTTGTTCCTTCTCATAATACACTAGGCTTGTTCCTTGTCATTATACAGTAGGCTTGTTCCTGCTTATTCTACAGTAGGCTTGTTCCTGCTCGTAATATACAGTAGGCTTGTTCCGGCTCATTATACAGTAAGCTTGATCCAGCTCATTGTACAGTAGGCTTGTTCCTGCTCATTATACAGTAGGCTTGTTCCTTCTCATAATACAGTAGGCTTGTTCCTTGTCATTATACAGTAGGCTTGTTCCTGCTTATTATACCGTAGGCTTGTTCCTGCTCATAATATACATTAGACTTGTTCCGGCTCATTATACAGTAGACTTGTTCCAGCTCATTATACTGTAGGCTTGTCTCTGCTTATTATACAGTAGGCTTGTTCCTGCTCACTATACAATAGGCTTGTTCCGGCTCATTATCCTGTAGGCATGTTCCTAGTCATTAACTGTAGGTTTGGGTCTGCTCATTAAACTGTAGGCTTGTTCCTGCTCATTATACAGTAGGCTTGTTCCTGAACATTATACAGTAGGCATGTTCCTGCTCATAATACAGTAGGCTTGTTCCTGCTAATTATACTTTTGGCTTGTTCCTGCTCAATATACAGTAGGCATGTTCCTAGTCATTATACAGTAGGCTTGTTCCTGCTCATTATACTGTTGGCTTGTTCCTGCTCATTATACTGTTGGCTTGTTCCTGCTCATTATACAGTAGGCTTGTTCCTTCTCATTATACAGCAGGCTTGTTCCTGCTCATACTGTTGGCTTGTTCCTGCTCATTATACAGTATGCATGTTCCTGGTCATTATACAGTAGGCTTGTTCCTGCTCATTATACTGTTGGCTTGTTCCTGCTCATTATACATAATTCTTGTTCCTTCTCATTATACAGCAGGCTTGTTCCTGCTCATACTGTTGGCTTGTTCCTGCTCATTATACAGTATGCATGTTCCTGGTCATTATACAGTAGGCTTGTTCCTGCTCATACTGTTGGCTTGTTCCTGCTCATTATACAGTATGCATGTTCCTGGTCATTATACAGTAGGCTTGTTCCTGCTCATTATACAGTATGCATGTTCCTGGTCATTATACAGTAGGCTTGTTCCTGATCATTATACTGTAGGCTTGTTCCTGCTCATTATACAATAGGCTTGTTTCTGATCATTATACAGTAGGCTTGTTCCTGGTCATTATACTGTTGGCTTGTTCCTGCTCATTATACAGTAGGCTTGTTCCTGCTGATTATACTGTAGGCTTGTTTCTGGTCATAATACTGTGAGCATGTTCTTGATCATTATACAATAGGCTTGTTCCTAGTCATTGTACTGTAGGCTTGTTCCTGCTCATTAAACAGCAGGCTTGTTCCTGCTAATTATACAGTAAGCCTGTTCCTAGTCATTATACTGTAGGTATTTTCCTGCTCATTATACTGTAGGTATGTTCCAGCTCATACTGTAGATTTGTTACTGCTCATTATACTGTAGTCTTGTTCCTGCTCATTATACAGTAAGCTTGTTCCTAGTCATTATACTGTAGGCATGTTCTTGCTCAATATACAGTAGGCTTGTTCCTGCTCATTATACTGTTGGCTTGTTCCTGCTCACTTTACAGTAGGCTTGTTCCTGCTGATTATACTGTAGGCTTATTCCTGCTCATTAAACTGTAGGCTTGTTCCTGCTCATTATACTGTAGGCATGTTCTTGCTCAATATACAGTAGGCTTGTTCCTGCTCATTATACTGTTGGCTTGTTCCTGCTCACTTTACAGTAGGCTTGTTCCTGCTCATTATACTGTTGGCTTGTTCCTGCTCATTATACAGTAGGCTTGTTCCTGCTCAGTTTACAGTAGGCTTGTTCCGGCTCATTTCCAGCTTATTATACAGTAGGCTATTTCCGGCTCATTATACAATAAGCTTGTTCCTGCTCATTATATTGTAGGTTTGTTCCTGCTCATTATACTGTAGGCTTGTTCCTGTTCATTATGCAATAGGCTTGTTCCTGCTCATAATACAGTAGGCTTGTTCCTAGTCATTATACTGTAGGCTTGTTCCTGCTCATTATACTGTAGGCTTGTTCCTGTTCATTATATGGTAGGCTTGTTCCTAGTCATTATACAGTAGGCTTGTTCCTAGTCATTATACTGTAGGCTTGTTCCTGCTCATAATACTGTAGGCTTGTTCCTGTTCATTATACTGTAGGCTTGTTCCGACTCATTATACAGTTTGGGTGTTCTTACTCATTGGTCCCATACCAGTTTCACTGGAGGGGAACTGTAGGTTTACTTCCACCCGCCCGGCTTCCATCCATCCATCTGTCCAGCGTCCATCTGTCTCTCTGTCTCTCATAAAACTTGTTTGAAAATATCTGTCAAAAACTGTTATGTGAGAAGCCAGTTAGACTTGGGCTTTGCGCAGATTATGGGGGTCTTTCATCTACAATAAAATTGGATGCCAAATATAATCTGTATTGTGTTGGACATGGTGCTGAACCCCATTCATTCTTGTAAATACATAACTGTTTAAACTTGATTCAACAGATTGGATGACTATATTTTCATCCACCATTTATTAAAAAATAGCAATTATAATGTTTTTGTCTCTGAAAGGTGATGATTAATCATTTTGTATCTCGTGTACAACACATCCCTTGTATACATGTCACATGATGTGTATTGCATATCTTCTGTAATAATTGTGTGTATTATCTAACTTGTGCAATTATAACCTCGGCACATCATGCATTCACACTTTGTGAATATTGACCTACTTCATGGTCAAATGATTTTAGTCAGAATTGGTTCCTTGCTTGTGACTTGGCTCAGATAAACTTCATAGATAGGAAAGGGTACCATTATAATAAATGTAATATGTGTATTGAAATAAGCATGTGCTTTTAGTCCAGGTGTAAAATCACAAAGGAAGCACATGGCTGTTATATTTAATGAGGTATTTATGTGGTGTTCATGTGTTTTTTTTTACTTTTTATGCCCCCTCCAAATTTTTAGGGTGGCATATAATAATCGCAGTGTCCTTCCGTCTGTTATTCCGTCTGGTATTTCGTGTCCGGCCTGTATCTTTGTCATGCATAGATAGCTTTTTTGATATTCACCAAACTTACATAATCATATGATGTCTCAGACAAGTAAATCTTGAACTGGACGATTTTGATAATTAACATTTTATAGTATATAGATAATATAAATAAAGAGTTATGGCCCAAGACTTGTCAAAAATAGTTTATTTGTCATTTGCACTCTAGCTGTCACAGTTTTTATTCAGTCCTCATTAATTAAAAACCATTATTTCTATAAAAAAAAAATGGGCTTGCAAAATCTGTTGGTGTTATGATCCCTTCTATAGTAAAAAGTTGAGTTATTAAATATTGTGTACATTCTATAGAACCAGCAGATTTAATTATTGGGTCCTCACCAAATTTATATAGAAGTTATAAATAAATTGCCCTTGGATTGTCAAAAATTGCATTATTTGATGTATGTGCACTCCAGCACACAACATTTTCATTTGATACTCACCAAACTTACCAGAAAGACTTTAAAAATGGTACTAGAAGCTTCCTCACTTGACGCTCAGCATTTAGAGGAGAGTTCTAGGTCTGGTCGGCCCGGTGTCAGTATAATCTGACTGGGTGGGGTATCATACCATGTGTCTGCGGCATGATACTCCAGTGTGACAGCGCTCAGAATACTGTCTCAAGTAGACACCGTTGCGGTATAACTGAAAAATTGTTGAAAGCAACGCTAAACACCATACAACAAACTTACCAACTAGTTATTATTACCATAATATCTTGGGGAGCCAGGGCTGTTTCTAATGTTGTTAAAACTTGTTGCCCAACCCATTTGCACTATATATAAATATAATTGTATTGTTATTATTCATGTAATTGTATGTATAGTAGATGCAATAGAATATTGCTATAATACCTTTGACAAGTTCTTGAACTGGCCAAATCAGATAATGACCCATGAATCATAAAAAAATGTGATATTTCATGTTTTGTATACTCCAACACTCAGTTTTTATTCTACTTTGACTTACACAGTACTTAATTATATACCATGTAACCATAATATGTTTTTAAACTGACCGGTGGACAGGGTTGTCCAGTGGTAGAGTATCGGACCTAGGGTCAAAGTGTCGCGGGTGCAATCCTCGCCTCTGCTGTGGATTGTGTCCTTGAGCGAGACATTTTATCTGCATAATGCTTAGTACTGAATCTACCCAGGAAGACTAAGCTTGATTTTTCTAGGTTGTAATAACTTATTTCTCAATCAGGTAAAATAAATAAGTTTAAAACAGTTGGATAATGTCATAAAATTGCTTTATTTAATGTAAAATGTAAAATATGTCTGCTCAATAATTTTAGTTTCCTTAGATATTTTGATGAAATTGTGTGAATAAGTTCCTCGCGTAATGCATTTTTTGCCAACTCGTTTGATAAATTCATTAATACACGAGCGCTCATGTAAGATCCTCTATTTATTTTCAGTTGTATATTAATCTTCAGGTTAAACAGCAGGCCAAGGAAAATGTCTTCCACATGGTGATGGAAGTTGTGTAGGATGCTGTTGTTGGCGTCGTTCTAGAAACACACAATGCAGTTTCTTCAGAAGTCCCTGAGTGAATAACAACCTAGACCCTGCAAGCAAACAGCCAACAGAGCCATCTGATCTCGTCTTTGAGGTGAATGACACAAATGGTTTTAATATAAAAACCTTGTAGGTCAATGTCACTAATAACTTAAAATGCAAAAACAGTTTTCGCCATATTTTGATGGAATTTGGCTATAGGTTTCTAGCATGAAAAGAAAGCTTGGGATTGAGTTGTGGTAAATTGGGATTTTTTCATCAGCTTAGATTTGAGCTTTAATTGTTGAAGTAATTGCAATTTTGATAAAATAGTGACTGATAAGCCTTATAAGGCTGGACTTTCTTTTATTTTCATTTACTATCAGTTTTGCTAATGCTGGAAATCTAACATATTGTACCTGTCACTTTAATCAGTAAGTAATATATATATATATATAATCACCGCTCAGTCTCTGTGATGATTGAGATACGATATTATGTCTTGTCATTTGTCTCGCCTCTGATTCAAGTGGGAAAGTTATCAATTACTGGCTTGAGGAGCATGGTGTGCTAATTAACCTTCCAGGATCTCAGGAAAGAGTGGTTAGGTTAACTGACCATCTGTTAACCCTCGATGGCATAAAAATGATGCTAAATATTCAAACAAACAAACAGTAATCTTTAGTTATGACTTACATCATATACTGAAAATAATAGGCAATGAAAAACCTGTTGAACCTTGATGAAAGGGACATTCAAAACCCTATGGATACCTAGCTAAAGTCCTCCTTTAAATCATGAATGTTGTAAATTTATAAGATTTATTCAATATTTTGTGACTTCAGAATATTAAGAAAAAATTGTGGTGAACTCAACAAAGTTGCCACAATGGCTGTTGGGAGTATGTACATGTGTCATGCGCGCCTTTGCCTGATCTTGTCCAGGTGTTACTTTCTCATGTATAGAGGGATTTTAACATATCTGTAACTAAAACATCAAGGTCATACTTAGACATTCAAGGTCAGACAACGTTCATAATGTAGATACTAACTGTTTGACATTGTGGCCCCATGGGCATCAGATTATGAAAAGGGAGATTGTTTTCTAATATACATACTTGGGACACCTCTTGCATAAACTGTGTTGCAATTTTTAAACTGACTTTGCCGTCTTTTATTTCCTGGCAAAATTTCTCGGTTTGACATGTAGTTTGAAAGAAATCTTAACAATACGCAATGTTATCTCACAAAACAGTTTCTTATACCCCAAGATATGAAGTATATGGGATATATATAGGAGTCGTGCTCGTCCAGCCATTGGTCCTTCTGTCCGTCTGTCCGTGCAACCGTCCGCCTGTTTGTGGACAATTTTTGTGATCGCTAGTTCTCAGCAACCATTAGCTGGAATTGTATGAAAATTCACAATGACTGGTACCAAGCCTAGTTTTGCATATTATCAATTTATCAGCATGTTGCATGAGAATAATTTTTCAATGAGTTGTGCCCTTTGAATTTTTTATACATATTTTTTCAGTCTGTGGACAGTTTTTGGTGATCGCTATTTCTCAGCAACCATTGGCCAGAATTCAATAAAACTTCACAAGAGTGACTTGTACCAAGTGTAGTTATGCATATTGTCGGCATGTTGCGCGAGAATAATTTTTCAATGAGTTATGGCCCTTTGAATTTTTCATACATATTTTTTGTGGTCGCTGTCTCGGCAACCATTGGCTGGAATTCAATGAAACTTCAAAAGAGTGATTGGTACCAAGCCTAGTTGTGTATATTGTCGGCATGTTGTGCATGAATAATTTTTCAATGAGTTATGGCCCTTTAAATTTTTCAGACATTTTTTGGGGGGGTCGCTATTTCTCGGCAACCATTGGCTGGAATTCAATGACACTTCACAAAAGTGATTAGTTACTCTGATTGGTTCATTGTGTCAAAGTGGGGAGCAAAAGGGTTTAATAACTGTGTCAGGGCTGCATCTTGGGGTAGTCATCACCTTCAGTTATATTTCTAGTTTTTTTTATAAAAAGGGGCAATAACTGTTTAGCCTTAGACTGCAAAATATGAAACCATAATTTGAAATGATTTCCAATGTATTGGCAAATATAAAAAAAACATGATATTAATTTTGTAATAAAGGTTGTTTTATGCCCCTGCCATAAAAGGAATCATGATTGGGGCATTAAGGTTACAGACCCTAAACCGCTCAAGTACCCCAATTACACGTAAACGGAGTGCACTCAGAGCGTGAGCGTAGCGCAGACGGAGCGCAGATTGAGTGCTGACGGAGCGGACCTGGACCGTAAGCAAACGCTGGATTTTGAATAATAAACGCACTCCTGAACGCATGAAATAGATTGCGTGCACTCAAACACGCTGAATGCACTCAGATACGCTGAGTACACTCAGATGCGCAGTATATGCAGTATACGCTAGACACAGTAAGATAACTGATAACAGAACTATTCATGCGCTACTGAGTGCACTCGTTCATTCGGATACACTCTTTTTTCATTATTTGATCGTGAAGTCGATACTTAAAATGGAGATAAAAAAGAAATTTTCTTTCACATAAATATAAACCATGTAGTTTATATAAATGTTTTATTGTAAAACGCATGATAAAACTTATTTTAGTCAACAATTTATCAATTTTAGCATAAATATCAATATTTAGCTGATCAATACAATAATGTTAAAAATACTTATTATACAATAGACAACACATCAATGGTTATCTATGGTTTCAAGGCTTATTTAGTTGCATGTTTAAGCATGATTTGGTTTGCGCAACAAAAATATAAATAATTATATATATTGTGTAAATAACAATTCGAAAAGATGTAATATGAATTCACTATTTGCCATGTTATTTCGATATAAATTAGTTATAGAACATACAAAACATGTACTTTATTTCGATTAAAGCGTATACTGCTCCAAATACAAAAATATCAAAGCATGCGTGAATCAAACAAAACATAGATATGCGGAAAATTATATGATTATGATTCTATTTGTTTGGGTATTTCGGCAAAATAAAAATTACCAATTTTCAATTTAATTTGGACTTTAGTTTCATATATTTCCCCAAACATAGTTACACTGAGTTTGTGCTTAGTTGTGAACAAATGTACGTAAAACTGTTATATTGCAATTAAAGTGGAAACATTATACTTGTGCACATCTCATTAAAATAATAGTAATAAATTAATTGTACTCTAAAATGTAAAGTGGGTCAGTAGTATAGCGTATAGGGTGCTGACTTCAGATGGCAGCGGTCGCAAGTTTGACCCAGGCTCTACCCGACCTCTCAAAACACAATTCAGTACCAGATCTAATAAGGGAACGATATGCATAAGCTCTGAGCTTACTTCACAATCAAGCTAAATTAAATTAATGTAAAATAAATGTATGTATGCCAAATTAACATGACAGACCGAAATAACACATTAGACACAGGAAATAAAAAACTAGTAAACGTAAATTTTTAGATGACCTTTTTGAGGTTGTGATTTTATTTTGACTAAAGAACAGCTTTTGATCATGAGGAAAGTTTAAATAAACAAAAAAGAACATGTATTCACTGCCTGTAAAATAGTAAATATATTGTTTTCCCGCTTTCCTACAAAATCGATATGCCTGATCACGTGCACGTAAGCACGTAACAATTAAGCCATTATAAAAGCTGTGAAAGGGGCAACAAGTAAGAAATGACAACAATAATAATAAGAATAATAATAATAATAATAAAGAAGAAAAAATACTCAGATAATTATAATATAATTATTTAATAATATAATAATATAATAATAAAGTAATATAGCAATAATAGCAATAATATTAATAATAATATTAGTAATAATAGTAATAAATAATAATAATAAAATATATAATAGATATTAATAATAATGATGATAATAATAATATTATAAAAAATCTGCATATTTTAGTATTGATTTTGACTATATATTTCTTATTCAATCACATGCCGCGGGTTAAATAAAGATTCAATCATCTGGCACAAATTATAATCAAAATGAAAATTACACACCGGCAGGATTCTTCGTGATCAACTGACCGATAAATCACCAATTAACTATTTATTGACACACATGTAGTTCTCACCATCGGTATCTGTTTTGATGATTGCCATGCAACTCTGCCTTCATAATAGTAATTAAATTGTTATATTAGTTGTGAACGATTGACCAGATGCACGTTTGCGCATATCCAATATAAAAGCTGTGACAAGTCAATATGTATATTATAATAATAGCTCCAATGATAATAATATTTAAAAAAATAAAACAAATAATGAAAGTAAAAAATAATACAAATAAAATACTACATTTTTACATGGGTTTATTTAGAGACATGTCTTTAATTTTAATTAGTTTTAAAATTGTAGGATTGTTTTATTTTGTAAATTAACAATTCTGATCTGGTTTTTTTTATACGAAATCGCTATGGCAGCTGTGGTAAAATGACAGCCCTGAATACACATCCCTTAATATGTGTATGTCACACTTTCTACCATTCATTCAGAACTAGCGTGGGGTTTTCGGTTCGTTAATTTAACGATATTAACATCATGATATCTATATACTAAATCATTCTGAAACTTCGATTAACCAATATCTTAAATGATTTTTTTATTTGTTGTTAATTGGCTGGCAGTTTTTCTTTTTTTATCTTTTCTTTTCAATCACATAATGTTGTTTCAATTAAGATTCATCCATCTGGCACGAATTACAATCAAAATGAAATCATACATATCTTCCGTGGTCAATAGACCGATAAGTCACCGCTTTAGCATATAACTTAATTGACATGGCTCTCACTGGCATGTGACGTAACGTAATTAACACCACAGGTGTGTTGCTGCGTGTCATATAATAAGCGGTATAGCACAGTGGGTGTAGTTTCAAACAAGTTTAATATAGTTTGTCATTTTAAATAATATACAAACATAAAGCATACTATCAGTAAAAGAATAATTTGAGAAACCCACTGAAAAAAGTTCATTGCAAGTATATTTATATACTTAATGGTAACGAAAATAATTATAAAAACTTAAAATATCAGAATATCTTTTTTAAGTTTAGTGAAGCCACATTTGGACACAAATCGAGAAAAACACTACAAGATTATTATTTTTCAAAAATCATTTATTATAATGTCGAATTGCATCGCACGGATGATAATAAATTTTTCATCACCCATGCAGTGCATATTATTGATTATAAAGCTTATTTAAGTTTGAACATTAACAAAACCAGTGATATATCCACATGTTGTTAAGTCACTGCTTACACTGAGCAGATTTATGGATTATTATAAGGCCAACAAGGTATCAACAGTATGGAATTATTAATTAAATTTAATTATTAATAACAATATATTTAGTTTATGTTGATGATGTATATGTAAATTTTGTGGACAAACTTTATTGCTTTCCTGTAACAAACGGCTTACGGTATATCAAAGAAGATACTGACGCAAACACATGTCGGTCTGGATAACAGGAGCCGGTATAATGTGCGATATTCTTTGATCACCCAGACCACTGATCACATATCAAAATGTAGACACTTCCGTTAAACATGCCTACTATCGATACTAGTTTATCGGAAATTTATAACCTTTTGCCCAGCGGGTGACACAATTTGTAGACAAATAATCGGATTATGAATTAATTTACCTTGACTAAATCCCATGGATACATTTTATTGCTCCATAATGGAACATATTAAATTAAAAAGTCAATATAGAATAATTTTAAAGATTTGAGATGTTGCGATTGGTTATGGGACGGAAACAGAACTGAGCGAAATGAACGTTGAGTGAACGCTGAACGAAGCAAACGCTAAGAGGAGTATTTAATATAGCACTCAGATATACAGCGCTCGTGAGCGAATACTTGCGTTTGTGGGTGCATTTAATTAAACGCGTTTAATTGAGTACACGCAAATGGAGCACGAACGGAGAGCAAACTGAGCGCAAACGGAGTGCAATTATGGGGTACTTGAGCGGTTTAGGGTCTGTACCCCTGTCAAATTGATTTTCATTGAATAACTTAAGAATTGGTCTATGTATTTGATTAATAGTTGGTCTGTGGCTGTATGATTATGACATGCTGTTCAAGTTTGATATTTGGTCACATTTGGTCACATTCGGGAATTGTGGTCATATTTTTTACTAAATATTTGGTAAAATAATAATTTCTGGTATATTTCTTTCAAAAGAATCCATGCATTTTTGTAATATTTGGTGTGTAGCTGTTTAATTATAAAATTCAAGTCAAGTTCAATATTGGTCAACATAGGTCAAATTTAAGTTTTGGTTTCTTTTGAAAAGTTTCATGCAAGTAACATTAAGTCAGTACATGTAACTGTATCATCGTAAAATACAGCCCATGTTTGATATTTGTCAATGTCAGTCCAAATTTACAGGATTTATGGCCCCTTGTAGTGGGAGTATTCATGTCCTATCAATTAGTTCTGTGTTTATTTTATTAGCTCGTCTGAGCTAAGCTCAAGGTGAGCTATTTTGATTGCTGCATTTAATTGGCTCTTCACCAAACTTACATAGTAGTTATATAACCATAATATCTCGGGACAAGTTTTTGAACTGGCCAAATCAGATAATTAAATTCGGAGTCGATGGCTCTTGAAACATAAAAATTGCACTATTTGACCTTGTGTGCAGTAGGACACATTCGTGAACTGGTCAAATCAGACAGTCAATGCCTGAGTTATGGTGTGAGCTCGAGTACTCTCAGTTTTCAATTGATCTTAAAACTTACACAATAGTTACATACCTGGTAACCCAAAATTTCAGACAAGATTTTTATCTCCCCTCCACCCACCCCCTCACACACACACACACACACACACACACACACACACACACACACACACACACACACACACACATATTTTTTAAAGCAAAGCAGTACTTGAAGTACTTTGGTTTTGCATTGGTCATCCAGCTTTAGATACTGAACACTTTAAACAATGTTTCCTGAAACTTTGACTGAACTTTTTCATCGAAATATACTCAAACACAAAAGAAAGTGTGCACTATTTATTTTTTTGTAATTTTAATTCTACAAAGTATAAAGTTACCAAATATCGGTAATTACAGTTTATAGCCACAACGACAAATCAGTCAAACTATGGTTAATTATTACGTAATAGCCCGAATTGCGATTTTGCAGGATTTGAATTTTCCACGTGGAACATGTATACATAAGTACAAGTGACCAAATTTGTTTTTTCTACATTCTTTCACACATGTATAGTGCGAATATCACTGATTTTGAAAATTTATAACAGCAAATATACCACAAATATCAGAATGTCAGCGTATTGACGCCTTAAAGATGCTAGGCAGAGAAGAAAACATCACTTTGGCTATTTTTGTATATATTTTTTTTTTACCCCTAATCCATGTAGACGCATCGTATGTTTTTTCCAAATTCAAAACAATGAAATAAACATATTGCTTAGAAAGATAATTGAATAAGCTAATAATTGATACCACACAAGAAAGTATTCCATCATTGGATTTTCAGAAAATCAAAAATATAAATGTGCACACTTTCTTTTGCATTTGAATATAGTTATAGTAGTTATATAGTGTCAGTCAGGTGACACTATACCTACCAAAAGTGTGTTTATTTCCGTCATCTGTCTAAAAGTTTAGCTCAGCTTTTTCTCTAAAATAGTTATAGTAGTCACATAGTGTTAATCTTGTGACACTATACCAAAAGTGCATTTATTTGCTTCGTCCGTCTAAAGTTTAGCTCAGCTTTTTCTCTGTTTTAGATTAGTGTCTTAACTTCATAAAAATATTCATATTAATGTTGTATAAACCATCCATATAGCTTAGTTACAGAAGTTTTCATAGTTTAGGCTTTACAACCTTAGGTAAAATATTTTGTTTAAGCTCGGGGTTAAATTAACTTTTTATATTATTTAATAAAAAACAATTTACGTTGAACACTGACTTTTATCTATTTAATGGACTCAAAAAAAAAAAAAGACAAGCATCTGCACAGCAGTTGAATGGTTTCCCTTTTCAGCTTGCCGGGACGAAGTCCAAGGAGAGCTATTGTCATGACCCCGGCGGCGTCGTCTGTAGACACCCAGGTTAAACTTTTGCGTTTAAGTTTCAGTTATCTATGCAACCACTCATTGGATGTCAATGAAACTTTGCATGAGTCTTAACCATCATCAATGGAACACACAGAGATAAGACTCATAACTCTGGATTGCATTTTGGCACAGTTATGGCCCTTTTTAGACTTAGACACCCAGGTTAAACTTTGTGTTTACTTGCGTTTAAGTTTAAAATATCTATTCAACCACTTGTTGGATGTGATAAACCTTCACATGTGTGTTCACCATCATCAATGGAACACACAGAGACAAGAACCATAACTCTTGGTTGCATTTTGGCACAGTTATGGCACTTTTTAGACTTAATTTTTCAGGTTAAAGTTTTTTATCATGTAAGATATCTATGCAACAACTCATTGGATATGAATGAAACTTTGCATGTGTGTTCACCATCATCATTGAAACACACAGAGACAAAAAACATAACTCTGGATTGCATTTTGGCACAGTTATGGCCCTTTTTTGACTTAATTTTCAGGTTAAAGTTTTTTATCACGTAAGATTTCTATGCAACCAATCATTGGATATGAATGAAACTTTGCATGTGTTCACCATTATCATTGAAACACACAGAGACAAGAACCATAACTCTGGGTTGCATTTTGGCAGAGTTATGGCCCTTTAAGACTTAATTTTTTGTCTGTGGACACCCAGATTAAACTATTGCGTTTAGATGCGTTTAAGTTCAATCTCAATCTTTGCATTGGTAGTGAGTTTTATCCCATCGTCGAGCTTTGTTGTCTTCTGACAACTCTTGTTACAATTTTTTCAGCCCATACAGGTTATGGTTTCTCATTTCAGATGGAAATATCAACCTTCATCAACATATATACTGTCATGGTTTACAAAGGTGTCAGTTTTACCAGAATTTTCCTGGAGATGAACGTTGTTGGCATCGTGAGACGGCTATTCAAGCCAGATGGAAACGATATGTAAGTCTAGTATAATATACTGAATAGAAACTACAAGCAAAGATGAGGCGTACTCTCCCAAAGCATCTGTTGAATAGTTTGATTGTGTTAAATGTGATTTAAATACTAGTATATAGGAAATAGTCCATTGTCCAGGGAGCCTAAGATGATGCAGTGGTGTAGTGGATAGAGTATTAGCCATTTATGCTAGTGGCTGTGAGTTCTAACCATTACAATATACATTAATGTATTTGGTTCATTACAATCTACATTAATCAAACATTCATCCATTACAATCTACATTAATGTATTTGGTTCATTACAATCTACATTAATCAAACATTCAACCATTACAATCTACATTAATGAATTTGGTTCATTACAATCTGCATTTATCCAACATTCATTCATTACAATCTACATTAATGTATTTGGGTCATTACCATCTACATTAATCAAACATTCATTCATTACAATCTAAATTAATGAATTTGGTTCATTACAATCTACATTAATCAAACATTCATCCATTATATACATGTAAAGCAAACATTATTTCATTACAGTCTTCATAAATCAAACATTGTTTTATTACAATCTATATCAAACATTCATCTTTGCAAATCTTTATTAATCAAACATTTGTCCATTAAACTCTACATTAATAAAAAAAGTCTACCATCATAATAAGTATAGTGAACTCTTAACATTCATCATTAATCAAACATTTGTCCATTACAATCTACTTTAATCAAACATCTGTCCATTACAATTTACATTAATGAAACATTGGTCTGTTAAAATCTACATTAATCAAACATTGGTCTGTTAGTCTACATTAATCAAACATCTGTCAATTACAATCTACATTAATCAAACATTGGTCTGTTAGTCTACATTAATAAAACATTGGTCTGTTACAATCTACATTAATCAAACATCTGTCAATTACAGTCTACATTAATCAAACATTGGTCTGTTACAGTCTACATTAATCAAACATCTGTCCATTACAATTTACATTAATCAAACATTGGTCTGTTACAGTATACATTAATCAAACATTGGTCTATTACAGTATACATTTATCAATCATCTGTCAGTTACAGTTTACATTTATCAAACATCTGTCAATTACCGTCTACATTAATCAAACATTGGTCTGTTACAGTCTACATTAATCAAACATCTGTCCATTACCATCTACATTAATAAAACATCTGTCCATTACAATTTACATTAATCAAACATTGGTCTGTTACAGTCTACATTAATCAAACATCTTTCAATTACAGTCTACATTAATCAAACATTGGTCTGTTACAGTCTACATTAATCAAATGGTCTGTTACATTCTACATTTATCAAACATCTGTCAATTACAGTCTACATTAATCAAACATTGGTCTGTTACAGTCTGCATTATTCAAACATCTGTCCATTACCATCTACATTAATAAAACATCTGTCCATTACAATTTACATTAATCAAACATTGGTCTGTTAAAGTCTACATTAATCAAACATCTTTCAATTACAGTCTACATTAATCAAACATTGGTCTGTTACAGTCTACATTAATCAAACATCTGTCCATTACAATTTACATTAATCAAACATTGGTCTGTTACAGTATACATTAATCAAACATTGGTCTGTTACAGTCTACATTTATCAATCATCTGTCAGTTACAGTTTACATTTATCAAACATCTGTCAATTATCGTCTACATTAATCAAACATTGGTCTGTTACAGTCTACATTAATCAAACATCTGTCCATTACCATCTACATTAATAAAACATCTGTCCATTACAATTTACATTAATCAAACATTGGTCTGTTACAGTCTACATTAATCAAACATCTTTCAATTACAGTCTACATTAATCAAACATTGGTCTGTTACAGTCTACATTAATCAAATGGTCTGTTACATTCTACATTTATCAAACATCTGTCAATTACAGTCTACATTAATCAAACATTGGTCTGTTACAGTCTACATTATTCAAACATCTGTCCATTACCATCTACATTAATAAAACATCTGTCCATTACAATTTACATTAATCAAACATTGGTCTGTTACAGTCTACATTAATCAAACATCTTTCAATTACAGTCTACATTAATCAAACATTGGTCTGTTACAGTCTACATTAATCAAATGGTCTGTTACATTCTACATTAATCAAACATATGTCCATTACAATTTACATTAATCAAACATTGGTCTGTTACAGTCTACATTAATAAAAAATTGGTCTGTTACATTATACATTAATCAAACATCTTTCAGTTACAGTCTACATTAATCAAACATCTGTCCATTACAGTCTACATTAATCAAACATTGGTCTGTTACAGTCTAGTCATTAAACATACATTGGTTCTTAACTATCCACATTAATAAATGATAGAGGTTTGAATCTCTACAACTCCTAAGGTGCTGTTTTCCAGGGAGTACTGTACTAGTATATCAGGAAAATAACTTGTATTGTATTTTGTCTCTGTAGTGTACCATTCTTTAATTTTGCTGACAAATACTAAATCATGATAAAGTCATTCATTGGCCAGTATTGGGTTATGCTAAAACATTGACGAATAAAATGAAAAATGTTAACCTGTGTATTAATGAATTTCTCATAAAAATGATTAACTAGATGGACGGAATTGACCATTATCTTTGAATTGGACCTTCTTCTGTGTGATTCAGTAAACCTTCCATCATTTACTGAACAGAAAGTTACAGCTCATGCATATTTCAAAGGGAGAATATCCGGAAAAAGAGCTATAAATGTCTGAATTTTTTTTTTAAAATGGATAAAAATCATCTCATTAGTAAATAAAATCTGGATTGTTTGTTATTCACTTGCAGACGGACAATGATTCTACTCAGATTCATTCTGAGGTCAAACTGGATACGCCACATATAACCAGAAATGTGATGAAAATGGTGTTAAACCCCATTAAACAAAAATGTTTAGAAATAATTGTCTTTGTCATTTGTTTTTACAGTTGAGAGGAACAGTATGAAATAAGCAGGACAAATCTGGGATGTCATCTGACGTCTACTGGATTCCATGAACGGCCTGAATAAACATCCAAGACATCGGAAGGCCACACAGACCAGTAGTTGCAGCAAAGATGTGTTCAGGCTTTATAGACCATTATGCCATAGTGTTAATAAATAGGACATCACCTCCAGTATCACACATCTAGTCACATTTTAAAAACAACCTAAAAGGGAGACGAAAGGACATTTTGCATTTCCCAGTAACATTCAGTTGTCTATTATGAGAAATGAGTCTTTATATGTGTGTGTGCTTGACTATAAGCTTTACTATTCATAGAATAGGGGGGCTATTGTACTTGACCCAGTGTTGGCATTGGTTTTTCAGGTTCATACGTGTGATACCTCACGGCATGCGACAAAATCTCAGTTTTTAGCTCTACTGTTCAAAGGCCAGAAGAGCTTATGCTATGGCACGTTGTCTTGTCTGTCGTCCGTTAGCAGCACTTTCTCTGAGACCGTCAATTAAACTCTAAAACTTAACATGAATTTTCTATTGGATAGGAGACTATATCGAAGGTTTTTTTCTTTTTTTCGATCTGAAATTCAAGATGGCAGATGTTACAAGAAATAGTCCAAAAACTTAAAAAGTCTTCTTTTCATGAACAGCCAAACAGGTTTTGTAAATGTTTATGTAGTAACGTTAACAACTATAGTTCTGTTAGATTTGTTCAAATGGTGTCCATGGGGCTAAAAATGACCCCGCCCCAAGGGTTCAATTAGGGGATTTTGCTTTTATTTTTACAGAAGCATTGTTTGGTCAAAGATGTTCAGATTTGTAAAAATGACTGGGTTTCCACTGTCTTAAGGGGTCAGGAGAGGCCCCCCCAAAAAAGGGTGAAAATTTGGAATTACAAAAATTGTTTTCTTCAGAACGGTCAGTCAAATTTGTTCATATTTGGCATAAATTATCCCTATGTGTAGGGGTTTGAATGAAGACAAAAAGTTAGGGGCTAATATTTATAGGGTCCCTGTAAGGGTATTTAGAATTTTACATAGGGAAACTGAGAAACAGAAAATTCAAATTTTATTCATCCATTTCGGCGAAATTATTAATCAATTTGAATTTTATCATTTCAGTTCTGAAGCATCATCTGGTCATAGAAAATAAGATTTGGTTTAATTAGGAGAATTGACTTTCAATGAGGGGGCCAGGGTTGGTAAAAAAATAGTTAAAATAGAAAGTTTTCAAAAAATTTCTTCTCAACAATTGGTCTGTCAAATTTGTTTATAATTGATATTGATTGTACCAATGAGTTTAAAGTTTGTACAAATCAAGGGGCTTGTATTTATAGGGGCTTCGTAAGGGAACTCTTGAGTTTTACAAAGGAATACTATGGGAAAATGGAAAAATCTCATTTTTTGCCGATTTGTGTTAATATGTTGTTCTATTTGAGATCTAAAGCATTGTCTAGTAACAGTAAATTTGATTTTATTCATTAATAAAGAGGATTGAATTTCCATGAGGGGCAAGGGGGTGGTCGGCAATATGGTTACAATTGGGAATTTTTATAAATCTTCTTCTCAATAACCTTTTAATAAAATCTGAAATAGTGAGGCCTTTAGCTTTGATATTTTGCATGTATGTTAGGTCTTATTCTCTCAGGTTTATTCAAGCTATGTTTCTACAGTAAAAATTGGCCACTCCCTAGAGATTTATAAGTTTAACAGGGGACCTAAATTGTTATGCTTACGCTTTCCCACCAGATCCATTGTCAAAGGCACTGACCTTACCATTTTAAGCTCAACTAATCGGAGAATAAAGAGAGGTTTTCTACTTATCCAGGCGTCGGCGTCGCACCTTGGTTAAAGTTTTTGCATGCAAGTCACTATCTCAGTAACCATTGCATGTATTGCCTTAAACCTTTACACAAGCCTTCCTTGTCATTAACAACCCTACTACAATAACTAAATAAGATAACTCTTGCATGAATATAATGCAAATTATCGCCCTTGTTTGACTTAGAAATTCTGGTTAAAGTTTTGCATGCAAATGCCATCAAGTTTATATACCTCACCAACCACTCAATGTATTGTTTTGAAACTTTACACAAGCCTTCTTAGTCATCAAACATACTACAATTGCTAAGTTAGATAACTCTTGCTTGAATATAATGCAAATTATTGTCCTTGTTTTACTTACAAATTTTTGTTAAAGGTTTGCATGCAATTACCATCAAGTCTATATCTCACCAGCCACTCTATGTATTTGATTGAAACTTGACACAAGCCTTCCTAGTCATCAACCCTACTGCAATATCTAAGTTAGATCACTCTTGCTTGAATATAATGCAAATTATTGCCCTTGTTTTGACTTAGAAAACCTGGTTAAAGTTTTGTGTGCAAGTACCACCAAGTCCATGTCTCAGTAACCATTGCATGTATTGACTTGGAACTTTACACAAGCCTTCCAAGTCACCTACCCTACTACAATAACTAAGTTAGATAATTCTTGCCTGAATATAATGCAAATTATTGCCCTTGTTTTACTTAGAAATTCTGGTTAAAGGTTTGCATGCAAGTACATCAAGTCCATATCTCACCAACCACTCAATGTATTATATTGAAACTTTACACACACCTTCCCAGTCATAAACTCTACTACAATAACTAAGTTGGATAACTCTTGCATGAATATAATGCAAATTATTGCCTTTCTTTGACTTAGAGTTTTGGTTAAAGTTTTGCATGCAAGTACTGTCAAGTCATATTACACCAACTGCTCAATGTATTTGATTGAAACTTTACATATATTTTTGTAGTCATGAAGTCCACTAATTTAATCAAGTTGGATAACTCTTACCAGATTTGTTTGCAAATTATGGCCTTTGTTTTACTTATATATTTTGTAACTCTGCAGTCACTGCATGTATTTGATTGAAACTTCATACAAGATATTGCAGTTTTAAGACCTATGCAATTTTGTCAATTTTGTAAGTAAGATAACTCTTATTTGCTTGGATTTGTCACCAGTCTCAATCAAATTTATACTTCTGTGACAAATATTCAAATAGTCGAGCACGCTGTCCCTCCGACAGCTCTTGTTTCTGAGGTGATATTCCCCCAGAAAACATCTCCAATTGAAAATGAACATGCTTATAAACTATCCTGTTGTCGTGTGTTATTGGTAATCTAAAAATTTTGCTTATGCAGGGCTTTTGTCATGGTAAATTGCCGTCTTTTATCCATCTGTAAACCTTTTTCTTGTAGACGCATAAGCACCTTCATTTTTCATTGAATGTTAACCATACTAGCACAGCAGTTATATAACCATAAGATCTCAGATGAGTTCTTTAACCAGCTTGATTCAACCACAAATACCCCCACCACGAGTCTGAAAGCACATTTTTAGCAAAAATTTAAAAATGTTTTCTCTAAAAGTTCAAGGCCTAGACCTTTGATATTAAGTGTAGCATTGCATGGAGGTCCCATATATGATTTAAGAAGTCAGGGGTCCCTGGGGTCAAATTTGGGACTGCCACAGGGGTCACCGTTTTACATAGAGTTATATTGTGAAATTGTTGTACAGGTAGATGCAATAGCACCTTCATTTTTCATTGATTCTTAACCAAACTTGCACAGCAGTTCTTGATCCCGTTGCAAGTAGAGCAAGTCAGGTCCTCATGGGCCTCTTGTTCTATGGTTACATTCAAACTTGTTGTTCATAATAAATTAAGGTTTCTATATTTACTTTTTTCTTTAAAGTTTATTTAAAAGCATAAAAAAATTGAAGTGGCACATTGAAGTGACACAGTTTATTATGCTCCCCCAAAGGGGGTAAGCATATAGTCGCCGCTTCGTCTGTGCGTAGCCCGTGTGGTTTCGGCTAAGAATAGAATCACTGTCGATCTCTGCAGAGGGGTAGGAATCCTTTGAATGGGTGTCATGTTCATTTTATCATTTTTTGTCATGTTCACTATTGTGGTTAAATTATCAACCCCTGTGTGGTTCCAGGGAGCCATATGAGTGATGGCAAGAATAGGACCACTGCGGCTCATACATGTCGTAAGAAGCGACAATTTGAGTAATACGATAGAATTTGCTGAAACTCTGCAGTTCTGCAGGTATCAAGGTTCTCGGTTCATTCTGCATATTCATTTGTTGGTGTATTGTTTTTTTTTTTAATCTGTATGTTAATTTGTTGTTTTTGTACATGTAGAGTGAACCTTGAATCTTCCTTCCTGTTGGCGTCGAATAACCTATAATGTGTTGGTACGCCATAAAACCCTATACATTCATTCATTTATTCGTCCGTGCGTCCCTAATTCTTGTCCAGGATATTTCTCTACAACCTCTGGTTGGAATTTCATGAAACTTGCTAGGATACATTACTACAAAGTGGAGATTTGCATAATATGTTTTTGTTCCGGTTCGATGATTTTTCAAGGAGTTATGGCCCTTTGATTCTGTTTGTGACCAAATTCTTGTCTGGGCCAGTTCTCTACAACCCAATGTTGGAATTTTATGAAACTTGCTAGGATGCATCACTACCAAGTGGAGATGCGCATAATATCTTTGTGTTCTGGTTTGATGATTTTTCACAGAGTTCTGGCCCTTTAATTGAATCTGTGACCAAATTCTTGTCCGGGCTATTTCTTTACAACCCCATGTTGGAATTTTATGAAACTTGCTAGGATGCATCACTACCAAGTGGAGATGCGCATAATATATTTGTGTTCAGGTTAAATGATTTTTCACGGAGTTATGGCCCTTTAATTGAGTCTGTGACCAGATTCTTGTCAGGGCTATTTCTCTACAACCTCAGGTTGGAATTTTATGAAACTTGCTAGGATGCATCACTATCAAGTGGAGATGCGCATAATATCTTTGTGTTCTGGTTTGATGATTTTTCACAGAGTTCTGGCCCTTTAATTGAATCTGTGACCAAATTCTTGTCCGGGCTATTTCTTTACAACCCCATGTTGGAATTTTATGAAACTTGCTAGGATGCATCACTACCAAGTGGAGATGCGCATAATATATTTGTGTTCAGGTTAAATGATTTTTCACGGAGTTATGGCCCTTTAATTGAGTCTGTGACCAGATTCTTGTCAGGGCTATTTCTCTACAACCTCAGGTTGGAATTTTATGAAACTTGCTAGGATGCATCATTACATGTACCAAGTGCAGATGTGCATAATATCTTTGTGGTCCAGTTTGATGATTTTTTCACCGAGTTATGGCCTTTTGATTCTGTCTGTGACCAAATTCTTGTCCGTGCTATTTCTCTACAACCCAATGTTGGAATTTTATGAAACTTGCTAGGATGCATCACTACCAAGTGGACATGCGCATAATATCTTTGTGTTCCATATCGATGATTTTTTTCACAGAGTTATGGCCCTTTAATTGAGTCTGTGACCAAATTATTGTCCGCACTATTTCTCTACAACCTCAGTTTGGAATTTAATGAAACTTGCTAGGATGCATCATTACCAAGTGCAGATGCGCATATTGTCTTCATGTTTCGGTTTGATGGTTTTTCACTGAGTTACGGCCCTTTGATTTTGTCTGTGACCAAATTCTTGTCTGCGCTATTTCTCTACAACCCCATGTTGGAATTTTATGAAACTTGCTAGGATGCATCACTATCAAGTGGAGATGTGGACATTGTCTTTGTGTTCTGGTTCGATGATTTTCACGGAGTAATAGCTCTTTCATTGAGTCTGTGACCAAATTATTGTCCGTGCTATTTCTCAACAACCTCAGGTTGGAATTTTATGAAATTTGCTATGTTTGTTCCAGTTCGATGATTTTTCACGGAGTTGTGGCCCTTTCATTCTGTCTGTGACCATACTCTTCTCCGCTCTATTTCTCTATAACCTCTGGTTGGAATTTTATGAAACTTGCTAGGATGCATGATTACCAAGTGGAGATGTGCATATTGTCTTCATGATGCTATTTCGCTACAACCTCTGGTTTTTATTTTGTAAAACTAGCTAGGATATGCACATATTGTCATTTTGTTCCGGTTCAATGATTTGCGAATGAGTTCTGTCAAGTGCTGAGCCACATATTGTTCCTTCTATGTAGTTTGGTATTTTTCAACCAAGTAGCCATCAGTACTAAGTGAATATGGTACAGAGTCAAACACTCACTTGGGGAGCATCCATCGGTTCCACCGATATTTTCTTGTTAATTATATATGAAGAAAACATAGAAAAAATAGAAGTTCAAAAAAAAAACAATCAGAAAAAAACTTACCAGTCATTTGGGTATAAAAATGATTTAAAACAACAAGTTTATATAGGTCTACTTACTTACCGATCCTATCAGGGTAAATATCTTAAAGAAAATAATTATCCAAATGGATAAAAAGTATCTCATCACTATTAATATAATCTGAAAAGTTTAGTCTGTCAAATCCAAAAATCAAATTTTAATTGGTGTGATAAACTTGAAATAAAATCAACATTCTAAAAATAGACAGCACTTAAATACTGTTTGATGGTCTTCACATCATCATTCAGACTCTTTCTAAGATGAAACAATTACTATGTGTAAACTGTACAACGGATCAAATTGAAATCAAAATAAAATCATTTAATACATAACAAAATATGCTGCCATTTTAAATGAAAAATCTATTTTAGTCTAACCTAGGTGCATTAGGGAAGCCTTTTTCAATATATTATTTTGGCATGTTTAAATAGATATCTTTTTGGCAATATGGGTCAGTGAGTATATATAGGCATGGAATATTGGAAAAAAAGTTTTTTTGCCAATTATATATGATATATTCCCTTTAAGCCTTAAAACACATGAAACCATAAACTGATGAGCAAAATTTGTTAAAATTTGGCCTAGATCCTTTTAAAAGGGCTTTCAAATAATCAATTATGTGAAGGCTTTCAAGCAGTTTTTAGAGATGTCTATTTTAAGAATGGATATTTTGATTCAAATTTACTCCAATTTCAATATTGATTTTGTTATGTTTGGGCAGATTTGACATACCAAACCATTTGAGATTTTGTTTATTAATGGCTAATGGCAATGAGACGCTTATTATCCATTTTAAAAACAGTTCTATATTTAAGTCTTGGTTGGCCTTTTTACTGATAGTATCCCTTTAAGTTTTCATTAGGTGCCACAGGGTCCCCAAAAGGATTAAAATTGTTAATTATTAGTTCAACTGTTTACAGGGTCCACAGTGGCCATGTGTCTAAGGCGTCGTCCCAAGATCACTGTTCTCTCCACCAATGTTGTAGGTTTAAGTCTATTGCTCCAAAATCTTTATAGAGGGAAGTTTGTCGGTAACTTGCAGTAGAACAGCGGGTCTACCAAGATTCATTCCGAGGTCTCCCTCCGCTAATACAACTGAATATGCTAAGTATAACCGGAAATGTGTTGAAAATGGCATTACCCAATTCTGGCTTTACTCCCCTTCCATTTTTTCTTTTAACACACCGATATACTTATACTTAATTATTATTATATATGACATTGTGTCTCATTGTCAGAAAGTTATCAGTTGCAGAGATGGGTGTGCTCGAGTACTGGTTAACCTTCCAGAATCCCAGGAAAACTGTGGTTATGTTAACTGTTACATGTAGCTGTAAGTTCTCGATGACGAGGAAAGAAGGTTAACTCGATGTCAATTTGCCTCAATGGCATAAAAATGATACTAAATATTCAAACAAACAAATTATTTAGTTTTTTCTTCACCAAAACTGGACATTCAAAAATAAAAAAACCTTTAATAGTTTGAAAGGTAGGTTCACTTGTCAAGCACTTTTTAGATAAATATTCATCAGTTTTATTGATACCCTTGTTGTACTTAAAGTAGAATAAAGTCCAGTAGTTATGCCTCGATATTTTAAATTTGTCCCACTTTCTTGTCAGTTATATTCCCCCTTCACTTGTCAACCAATTTTGGGATAACTTGTTTTAGAGCTTCAGAGCGATGTCTAGTTGCACACATTGTTGTATTTGGGATGTTAAGGCCCTTCTATTACCTTTAATGGAAAGTCTATTTATTGCTATTCATCAAATTTGCAACTGATTTTGGCTAAACTTGCTCGGGAGTTTCAAAATGGTGTCCAGACAGTTAAAATTGCTTTGATAGGAAGTATAAGGCACAAAAGAATGTATCCAAAAATGCCTTGCAGCTCATGTGATGGATGTCAGAAATGAATGTGTCGATAAATTGACTCCCTTTACATTACATCAATATCTTGTTTAAATATTCATATTAGCAGAGTTGTAAATTCACCACCATTTTCTCAATTATTTCCCTTTACATCGGTCAATTGTTAAAATTAAATATGCAAATGTTGAAACTTATTTCAAGTGTATAAATTGAAAAGCATATATTCCAGCTTTTAAGCGGGTTGGTGGTTATATTACTAGGAAAAAGCAAGGCTTTGAATATGCAAATGAATTTCACTGGTCATAATAAAGAAAACAACTAATTTTCAATTTTACACATATATTTATTAATATAAATAAATTATATTATAAACAATGCAATTGTTTTGTTAACAAATTTCCACCCTGTATAAGTAACGGAGAAATGATGACACGGTAAGGAAATATCAATATTGCCATAAGTTTTGACTGATGACTGGCAGGTGCTCCAAAATAGACTTCCGTTGCAAACATGGCAACAACAAAGGTAGGACTAGGTAAATCTCACTTGTCATGCAATGTCTGCTTTAAGTGAAGAAATCCAGAAAAGCTGTGTATGTATGTCCATATTATTTGGCCTTGAGCATGACCCAAATTTATTCCCATCTGGTGTTTAATGGAAGCCAGATTTACCCCTGCAAACTGCAGTATTTTTTCTCAATCCTCCATAGTATCGAGTATTTATAACGAAATGATAAAGAAACCACACCAGGTAAATTTCAGAGCCACGTTATCAAACCAGCATAAGCAATATTTCAGTTTTATAATATGTCTGTAAAGATATTTCATTAATGAGTTTTCACAAAATCATGAAATACCTTTACATACATATTCTAAAACTGTAAATATCGATTACAACAGTTTAATAATGTGACTATGAAATTCATCCCATGGAATTTTTTTTATCCTTTCACTTATATAGTATATTGGTAAGGAATATCTATATATGCATATATATACAAAAACACAATAGTTATAATCTGTCTGATGTCCATGTATATTATCAATGAATTAGAAATGTAGATGTATTCCACAAGAGTTATAAAAAATGGCATTAATGTTTAGGAAATGCAACTTCTGAATACTCCCCATGTGCCTGGTTAAACCATTTATTTTAAATATTTATTAAGCTTCCATTACTTATTAAGAAAGGCTTTTGTTGTCACTTAAGATCAAAAGAAAAAACATTTTAAAAGTCAATATTTATTACTATTTCTTAAATTATTACTGCTTTGCTTTTAAGAGTGACCATATCAGAGATTCTAGAAAACGTCAGCCATAACTTTGACAGCTTTTGCATCACGGCACGTATCGTGCTGGAGACACTATCTAGCCTTCAATGTCCCCTCAAGTTTTCAATCAACTGTCACGGCAACCACTATCACCCTGGTTAAGCATACAACTACAGGTACAATTGTAGGTTGCCAAGCATACAGCTACATGTACAACAGTAGGTGCTGATAAATGCATGAAAGGAAGCCTGCCTCCAATAGCCCAGTTACACATGATGATATTAAAGTAGATTTTTTATTTTCAGTACAGGTAATTGGAATTCAAGATTTTGTTTTAAAATTAATTACTAAAAACTGTTTTTCATGAATTTTTTTTTTTTTTTGTATTTTTATAAGAAAAGACAACTCTGACCATTTAAAATAGTTCCAGTACTAATGCAATGATGCCATCAAATTAATGTACAATATTTGATCAGTATAATAAATGCTTAAACTGAGGCAGACAGTTGGAGTCTTTGTTGGTGAGATTAATATTTAACCACTGTTCTTCCACATGTAGCTGACAATGTTTCCTTTAAAACAATTGGGACTGAATTCGGTTGACCTTGTGTTTAATTGACTGATTGACTGAATATTTAGCGTCATTTTTATGCCATCGAGGGCTAACAGACGATCAGTTAACCTAACCACTGCTTCCTGGGATTAACCAGTACTCGAGCACACCCCATCTCCGCAAGTAACTGATAACTTTCCCTCTTGAATCAGCGGTGAGAGACGAATGATAATGAGACACAATGTCGTATATCAATCATCACGGAGACTGTTGCCGGGCGAAGATTCGAACTCACGACCCCTGGATTGATGCTTAAACGACTATTGGACCAAGCCTGGCTTAAATCCATGATCAATGTCTTTTAAACAGAAGTTATGTGTCTTACGGTTGCTCTGGAAAACATTATACTGACAATCTTTTTCATTAAGGTATTTGACCGAGCTAGGCTCAAACCCGTGACCCCAGTGGCGAGAAGTAAGTGATCTTGCTTATGTTATCCTATTCATGAAGGAGCTTTTGTCATTTGCATAAAATGATCTCAATGTAGTCCAAACATGTGTGTTTGTTACATAATAGAACCAATTGTACTTTCTATGTAAGAACATTCATATTGTCAGTCAACCTTACTGGAATACATTGAAGTTTCATGTAACAGTTTGGATATTTACATGAAAAAGAAAGTAGGTCATTTTTATATGTTGTCAGTAAACACTACTATAATCAATATATTAAGTCTGATGCAAATCATTCATGTAACAGTTTGGGTATTTAAGAAATTGTTACACTGAGAATCTTTCTCATTACATCATCAGACTGAGCTAGGCTTAAACCCATGACCTTAGTGGCGAGAGGTAAGTGATCTTGCCCTGAGTCCTCGTTATTTGCATAGAGCTCAATATAGTTAAAACAAATGGGCCTCTGTTATTTAATGGAAACGATATATGTTCAATGTAAGAACATTTATATTGTCAGTCAACACTACCGGAATACATTAAGTTTCATGTAACAATTTTTGGTATTTACGTTGTAGTAGGTCATGTTACATGTACCCAGTGTCTGGCTTTTTACTTTACTCTCCCTCACATTTGCACCAAAGTGATATGTCTTGTTTGTCTGTCTGTCCTGGGCAATTACTGTCTTTAGTAACCAAGGACACTAACTCTATTAATATTAACACTCTTTTGTTTTATGTATATTATAGTCTTGGCATCATTCCATTATAACATAAGGCATCATTCCATTATAACATAAGGAACACTTATTTATTTGATTATAGAAGAGCTACATTTGACCTAGATCGCTCACCTATGGTAGAGGAGACAATAGAGGCAAGGGCCACACCTCAGACATTTAAATTTTATTATTTGAGATATCAGATCAATAAAGCCTAAGTTTTGTGAATATCAAAATGAAAGTTGCAAGCTGAAGGTGCTGGAGTACATAATTTCATATCACGCAATCAATCAAGGGCCATAACTCTTGGCATTAATTACTGGATTTGGCCAGTTGAATTTGATTTGATTTGAATATTTAACATCATTTTTATGCCAATGGCTAACAGAAGATCAGTTAACTTGACCACACTTTCCTAGGATCTTTTAAGGTTAACAAATACTGAAGTACACCCATCTCTTCAACTGATAACTTCCCCACTTGTATCAGCAGTGAAATGATTGACAATGAGACACAATGTAGTATATAAAAATCACAAAGAGTGGCCGGGCAGGGATTCAAACTCAAGACCCCTGGATTAATAGTTTTTTAATGTTATTTTTTAACAATTTTAACACACTACAGGTTAATATAACACATCCAGTCTTATCAGTGGAGGAAAACTGAGTAAAACTAACATTCTTCCGCAAGTTACTGGCAAACGTTCTCACTTAAAGTTTTTGGAGAGAGTGGGACTAGAACTTACAACATTAGGTAAGAGATCTCGAGACTGTACCTTTGACCACTCAGTCACAGAGGACACTATTGGCTTGATAACCAGACATGCTACTGACTGAGCTACCCAGGCCCTTGTCTAAAATATGGTCACATAACAACTGTGTAAGTTATAAACTGCGAGTGCTGGAGTGCAAACAAAATCGAATACACTTAATTTTTGACATTTCAAGAAGTTAATCAAGGTACAACATTTGGTAAAATAACTACTTTGTATGTCTGTTGAGGATTAAATGAAAACTGCAAGTGCAGGATGCAAATGACAATTTGGTAATTTTAAAAATTGTCCAGATATTATGCACAAAACATAAAATTACACAAATTTTTTAATGCATGGGCCATAACTCTGACAATATTTATCCAGTTTGTTCAGTTCAAAAACTTTTCAAAGATATTATGGTTATTTTTTATTTTTTAAAACATTTTTTTTTATTTTTTAAGGCAACATTTAGGGTCAGAGGGAAATAATAGGGATGGTCGGGAAACCAGAACTACACTATTATTTAATTTAGGCTTTAGGAAAAATAATAAAAAGTCCTAAAAATAATTTGGTTGCTAGGATGCACAAAACAAAACTGAGAACATCCCAAGAGTGACATGGTACCTTGAACTAGATAAAATCATGAACACAGAGGCTTCAAGATTTGTTATGAGAACATCTCAAGTATGACATGGTGCCTTGCACTAGATAAATTCTTGTACACTCAAGCTTTGTCATTTGCTATGAGAACATCTCAAGTGTGACATGGTGCCTTGCACTAGATGAATTCTTGTACACTTTAGCTTTGCACTTTGCTATGAGTACATCCCAAGCTTGACATGGTGCCTTGCACTAGAAAAGTTCTTGTACTCACAAGCTTTGCGATTTGCTATGAGATCATCCTAAGTGTGACACGGTGCCTTGAACTAGATAATTCTTGTACACACAACTTTCAAGATTTGTTATGAGAACATCCCAAGGGTGAAATGGTGCCTTGCTTTAGATAATTTCTTGTAAATGCAAGATTTCAGATTTGTAATGAGAACATCCCAAGGGTGACATGGTGCCCTGATCCGAATAAATTCTTGTACTTACAAGCTTTGCGATTTGTTATGAGTACATCCCAAGCTTGACATGATGCCTTGAACAAGATAAATTCTTATACAAACAAGCTTCAATATTTGTGACAAGATCATCCCAGGGGTGACATGGCGACTTGTTTTAGATTTCTTGTAAATGCAAGATTTGTTATGAGAACATCCCAAGGGTGACATGATGTCCTGCACTAGATTCTTGTATGTGATGTTAAGAAAAAAAACTTGTGGAGCATGACAAAATTTGTTTTTTCTGCAAAACTAAATATCATGGTTTGTGTTCTTTGGATGTAAAATATAAATAAAAAAACATGAATGACTTAGGACTTTTAAAGTAAATTAAGTAAAAATATTTAAAAAAATAAAGTGAAATTGTAATATTTATACTAACAAATGTTTCATTTTCACCTGGTATCAATGTGCAATTATTGCATTGAAAATTTTGGTAAATATTCAAATCAATTCACTGAAAATTCATTGCTAGAGTTGTACATTTGTAAATTCTGAACAGATGAAAAATTGCTATTAAGTGCTGCAATATGTTCAAATTGAGGAATACAGAAGCATTCACCTAAACTTGTACTGACAGTAAACAATTATTACTCTAACAGCATATGTATAAGACTGGGTTTCCACAAGCAGACTAATTTCCATGCACTTACCCAGATTGGCACAGCAGAGCCATCAAGTTAGAACAAGAGATGGATTGATCATTGTTGCATTTCTGATAGGCACACTAGAACTATCAAGTTAGAACAAGAGATGGATCAATCATTGTCGCACTTTTGATAGTTAACAACAGCTATGTGTCGCAATGTCGTCTAGATTCTACTAACACAGTCACCCTCTTTTGCCTTTCTTTTCATTAATTTTTCCTATTTTTATTATTTTGATTAAAATACTGTATTCTATAATCTTTTTCAAATGAATTAACTAAATTTTCTGATAGAACAAAATATTAAGTAATTTTAAAAAGGTTGAATGGATAAAAATATAATAAAAAAAACTGAATGAGAAGAACTAAAATGCAAAATATGATAATTGATATTTTAAAGAACTTAAAAAAAACCCCCCAGACACATGGAAACCATCACTGCCGTATTTCTGCCAAAAACAACCACTCTTGTAAAATGTTTTTTATCAACATTTCTTGTTCACAGATAACATATGGGCATCAGACAGACTATTTATTGTATTTATCTATAAATATATAACATATGTATTCCATACAATATACAAAATTACTCAATACTAAAGAATGAGAAAAATACTGTAGTTTGTGAGGAGAAAATATGACATACAATAAACTCAAATGAGAACAATATCAAGTCATACACAAAGCTTAACAATATGAACATACCAAGCTTTTAAGAATTCTCACGTAGAAGCAGACATCGCTGGACAAGCGAAAAATACAAAGTCATGTTCACCTCTGTCATCACCATGTTCACAATGGAAGTCACATTAGAGCACTTGTATACATAGATTGATACTTCCAACCAGAAGTAATCCAGTATTTGCCAGTCATTTGGTTTACATCATCTTAAAAGCAGCAGTTAGCAATGCAACAGTTCACTTGGTCATCTTAATTTTTTCCTCTTTATAAAATATGAATTTAGATTGTGGTTTAACACTATTTCAAACAAGTTATATATTGGATCCAGTTTTATTAATGGAGGTTTGGCAAGTAACAGGTAACTCTCACATGAAGTATTTGGACTGGGCAGAGTAACAAACCTTGATATGGGCCCGGTTTCTCGAAAATATTTAAGTCTACTGTTTTACTTAAACTCAAATAGTGTGCTCAATTTAAGTATAAAATTGAGCACACTACAGAGTTTAAGTAAAATAAGAGACTTAAGTATTTTTGTGAAACTGGGACCAGACCAATGACATGGTGTGCTGAGCGAAATATTTAGGTCTGCAGCTCAATGGCACTAAGACGTAAAACATATGATGTTGTTGTTGTATGGTGTTTACCGCCGCTTTCATTTTTTTTTCAGTTATATTGTAATGGTGTCTACCTGAACAGTATTCTAAGTACTGCCACCCTGGAGTATCATGCAGCAGACACATGGTATTATACCCACCCAGTCACATTATACTGACACTGGACTTTTGTATGACCCGACCGAGGATCAAACCCATAACCTTCCTCATGCAAGGTGACCTCTATCCTGGTCCACCACTGTAGTTTCATTTATATGAAAGATATACATACATATTATGTATAATACACAGAAAGTGTATAATATAGAGAAAGTGTTATTTGTATTCAATTTAATGTTTTAATTCATTGCGAAATAACTACACAGATAATCATCACATCATGACATGTTGCACTAAGATCTGGAATTCATAGGTAAAGGTGAAGTTTTTTTTATTAACCCAAAAATAGTCGCAATATAGTTACATACATGTATTTTCATTCACAGACTGCTTCTGAGGCATTTATCACTTATAAGTGACATTCTGGTGACATTTTTAGTTTGTTTTGCTATCAACTCTCCATCAAACAGATGTCAGGTAAATTCAGTGGGATTTTGCACCATGCTACTTATGGTACCTGTTTTAATGGTGGAACAAGACCTCAAGAGAGTAGAACCATTGTCCACCCAACCTCAGCGGTGAGAGACAAGTAATCTTAGGATTGATCGGACATGGAGAATCCCGCCCAAAATAGAATTTATTAGTAACCTGTTGCATATGGCATAGCTGCTGCTTCTATCTGATGTGTTACAGTCAAAACTATTACAAGCAATACAGAATATTCCTTACCATAAGTCACATCATCAGAAATCCGTGAATCACATATTGAGTTCCCTTAGTATAGTCTACATATCTCACATGAATGATTGCAGATGGTGGTACCACATCAATTGTTTCTCATTACCGGTTGTACAGGGTGGATTACAAAGGTTCTTTCAATAACTAAATAAGAATAATCTAAAATTGAAAAAATAAACATAATTATATAAATTTTTGATTTCTAGTAGATTGTTAGCACAACTGAAACATTCTTCAATATTAAAGTAGATACTTTCTTTGAAAATTTCTTTAAATACCAAAATAAAGTTTTTTTTTGTTTTTATAACAATTTTGAACCATGTCAAGCAGGATCACATGATTTTCCTTTATAAATGATTTAAAGATGCAACAATTTGATAAAATAAAACATGATCTTAAAAACAACAATACACTTAAGTGTGAAATAAATGAATGAATCTGGGTTTTACAGGGTACCAGCACATTATATGTTATATGACTCTAAGAAGAATGACAATTCAGGTTCACTACCCATGTACAAAAACAAGAGATTTACATACAAATTGAAAAAAAAACACAAAAAAATATCAACAAATAAATATGCTTTTGGACCCAAAGTTTGATACCTGGAGAACTGCAGAGTTTCAACAAATTCTAACCAAATACTCAACTTATCAGCTCTTGAAATATGCATGAGCTACGGTGTTCCTTTTTGTTGTCATCCCACATTTAGCACCCTTGAATACATAGTGGTTGGTTATTTAATCACAATAATGGACATGACAATAAATTTACAAAACTCCCATTCTGAGGGTTCCTATCACTGCAGAGATTGATAGTGATACTATTCTTACTCGGAACAACATACATAATAGAACATAAATGAAAAATTCCTGCAATCAATAAATTGGCACCATGGAACTACACAGCATGGTATTTTAACCACAATAATGAGCATGACAAAAAATGATAAATGGACATGACACCCCTTCGGATGATTTTCATCGCTATGCAAATTGACATTGATACTACTCCAACCAAACAGGTATAAAGTGTGAAAAGTACATCAATGTGTCGCCCAATATATAAACACATGATACTTAAACCTAGAACAAAAGTTTCCAAAACAAGAGGACCATCGGTCACCACACAGGAGACCATGACAAATAAAGCAATTTATTTAGAAGTTGAGGGTCACAGCTCAGACATTTATTATGAAATTAGTTCTGACAGTATTAGGTAAATATTGTGCAAGTTGGACTAGAGGTCTCAAAAACAGTGTAATATCTGATTAGTCAAGTGCAAACTCTTTAATATTAATTAATATCCAATTTGGCCAGTAGGAGAACCTGATATTATGGTTTTATAACCACTGTGTAAGTTTAGTCAAAATTTTTAAATCCAATGAAAAATGCAGATGCAGAAAACATGTCAAACAGGGCAATTACTTCTTGAGTCAAGGGCCATAACTCTTAACATAAATAACCCCATATGGCCATTTCAAGACCATGTCTGAGATTTTACAATTACAAACAGTAACTACTATGTAAGGTTAATGAAAATTCAATGAAAATGCAGTTAGGGGCCATAACTTCAACAATAGTAATGTGATTTTGGCCATTTCAAGACATCTGAGATTTTATCATTACAATATAAGCACTATGTAAGTTAAAATGAAAATTCCTAAAAATGGAAAATGATTGCGCACAATTTCAAATACTGTTATGATATTTATGATTCAACATGCATGTCCAACATGGTTATGTCACTACTTTGTAAGTTTGTTTTGAACCCAATGAAAATTGTGGGTGCTAAAGTGTCAATTCAATATTATACACTTCAACCAAAAATAGATCTAAAGAACATACAAGGTCAAATAGTGCAATGTTCAATATTTCAAGAGTCATAACTTGGACACAATTTATTCATTTTGACCAGTTCAAGATCTTGAACAAAGTATTATAGTTATACAACCACTTTAGTTGGTGAAAATATAATAAACAAGAGTTGTCAGAAGACCAACAAAGCTCGCCTATGGGTGTCTAAGTCCATAAAGGGCCATAACTGCACCAAAATGCAATCCAGAGTTATGGTTCTTGTTTGTTTGTGTTCCATTGATGATGGTGAACATACATGCAAAGTTTCATTCACATCCAATGAGTGGTTGCATAGATATCTTAAACTTAAACGCAAAAGTTTAACCTGGGTGTCTACAGACGATGCCAACGACGCCGCCGGGGTCATGACAATAGCTCTCCTTGGACTTCGTCCCAGCGAGCTAAAAAGTACAGATGCTAGAGGAAACATAACTTTTAAAAGTCGATGAACAGACAACCAACAGATCATGAGATGACAGACACAGAATGATCAGAGCTAAAATTATATAAGCCAATATACAGTGAGAATTATGCTAAATTCAAAACCCCAAATTTCAAAGGGACACAAGGCAAAACTGAAACAAAGTGTTACACTTGTTCATTCCTAGAAACAACCCATACACAATTAAACAATAACCGTTTAGAAATAGTAATTTTAAAGTATTACTTCCTGAATCTCCATATTTTTGAAAGTATTAACATTTATTAATATTTATATACGTTTTAAAATAAGTGATCTGGCTTGTTTGAAAAAATTCTTTTTTTATAAAATAACTTGAATTTCCTTGGAATTTTTTCTATCAAACCAAATAGCTATGAGAAAATAATCTACCATAATAGGAGAAATATGAAGTTTTTCTACTACATACCGAAGTAATAACCCTTTTTCATAATTTGAAATAAAAGAGTCTGCACAAATACCAGGGTATTCTAATTTCATTTTGGCATCATCTAGATATATAATATTCAGGAAATGATTTTAGGGAATATCTATTAAAATTGCCGTGTGTCCCTTTAAGCTAACAGAACTGATAAAACTTTTATGGTAACAATATTATCTGACATCTGAACCTAAATTCATCAATATTTTGAGTCTGAGATTTAGACTCGAACTCAAATTGTTAAAAATTTCATATTCAAATAACATCAATACAACAAGCAATTTGCTGTGCAAAAATTTGAGTTGCAAAAACAAGCAGTTTTAATAATTATTTAACAGAAAATGTTACATTTAACCACATTTCTTACCCATAATGGTATCTATACAAGGTTTTACAAAAATGTAAGATTTTGAGCCCGAGTCCGATTCTCAGACTCAAATTATTGATGAATTTAGACCCAATTCTTCTTGTTTTTCTTGAATTTAAACATAACAAAACTAGAAATGTGTCAATAGGACACAGTTCCTCTTCCTACATATATATGTTAACATTGAACTTGACCTGCATTTTAGTGATACAGCTTTAGCATTTTAGTGATACAGCTTTACACTAATTATTACCAACACAGATAGACCTTTTCAAAAATAAACTGACCTGAAACCATTATAATGGCAAAAATTAAGAAAAAAAGGGGACAAAATTCCTTTAAAAAAATTACCAATTTTAACAGATACAAAGCCTATGAAGAACATAATATAGTTATGGTGAGAAAAATGAGATTTAACTGTTTTCTTATAGCATTTCAATATTAAGTGAAAGTCACCTACTGGGCGCCAATGGACCCTTGCCCCTAATTTCAAACAGACTCCTTACATACTAATATTTGAAAAAACTCATACAGCAGTATCAGAAAATTATGATATTATGTATAGGTAGATATTACTTTAACATGTGGTGGGGGAGTGGGGATGGGTAATTTAACTCTTGGATATTTTGTCCCCTAATTTTATGTTTAATATTTACTTTAATGTTATTATTGACTTTTTTTTTAAATAATTATTTTAACCTCTACATGTTAACTTATTGAACAGAAACAACAAGAACAAAGTATAATGAGAGATAGTAATTTTATCCCCTTTTTTGGTCACTGCTGGACCTTTATGGATATTAAATACCAATTAAAAGACTCTGGCTAAGCTGTTATGACTAAACAATACTCCAGAACTCAAACTGATCCTAGCCCCTTCAATAGAACAAACATGAAACCCCTACTCTTAGGGATCATTTATACGAATTAATGAATTAATTAATGAATAGGGTTTTACGGTGTACCAACACATTATAGGTTATTCGACGCCAACAGGAATGAAGACTCCAGGTTCACTCTACATGTACAAAAACAACAAATTAACATACAGATAAAAAAAAAATACATCAACAAATGAATATGCAGAATGAACCTAGAACCTTGATACCTGCAGAACTGCAGAGTTTCAGCAAATTCTATCGTATTACTCAATTTGTTGCTTCTTACGACATGCATAAGCCAGTGATCCTTTTCTTGCCATCACTCATGGCTCCCTGGAACCACACAGGGGTTGATAGTTTAACCACAATAGTGAACATGACAAAAAATGATGAAATGAACATGACACCCATTCGGAGGATTCCTACCCTTCTGCAGAGACAGGCAGTGATTCTATTCTTAGCCGGAACCACACAGATTTGGCGTGACAGTTTATTGAGAAGAGTTCTCACAATTTAACCTCTTTTTGGGTCCTTGTTGACCCTTTATGGATGTTAAATCCCCTTTAAAGGACATAATCTCAACTGTTATGACTAAACAATTAATGTTCCAGACCTCAAGATAATTGAACTAATATGTAAAATAGGTGAGAAAAACAGAATAATCTGTTTACCCATAGTATTGCTATGTAAAAAATTAAGTCCCCTTATGGGACCCCAGTATATCCTAACCCCTTTATTTGAACAACTTTGAAACCCCTATTCATCAGGAACATTTAAACCAAATATTAATACATTTGGCTCATCAGTTTTTGAGAAGATTTTAGAAAGTTCACTATTTTATCTTTTTTTTAGGTCCCATCAAGTCCCTTGTTTATATGAGATCCCCTTTAAAGGACCTTGTCTCAACTCAGTCAACTGTTATGTCTAAGCAATGCTCCAGACATTAAGATAATTGAAATTATACATGAAATAGAACAGAAAACAGAATTTCCATTTTCCCATATTATTCCTATGTAAAATATCAAAGCTCAAGGTCTTGCACTTTCGGAGAAGATTTCCGAAATTTTGAAGAAAAAAAATACTGATAAACCCAATGGTCAAGGCCAAATTTAACCCCAGGGTAATCATTTGAACAAACTTGAGAAACTTTGTGTAAGAATGCTTCACATAAAATTTGGTGAAACCCTGTCAAGTGGTTTCAGAGAAGAAACAAAAGTAAACGACTGATGGATGATGGACAAAAGTAGATCACAACAGCTCATACTGAGCTTGTGAACACTATTTAACAATACAGCTGTTGATACAAAATAAAAAGTCACTTAATTCATGTTAACAAACAAAATCAATCACCTTGCAGAAATAAAATAGACTCTTGATTTTCAATATCTTTTGTACATAACAATAATGGTACAGTCGCTAATTAGTTAATTCTATTTTTGTCGTATTCCTACTTTTTAAACCTCAATGGAGAGGAGTGATACATGTCTTATTTGCCTGACCATTGACAATTTCAGAAATATTTTTGTCATTTTTTGGATTCAAACCCATGGCCATTGCGGCGTCAGCCCCTAAGCATATTAATGACGACATCTCTATCAACTGCGTCACCGCAATGTCAATGGTGAAGTAAATATATGTGTTATTTGTGCAACGTTTTTTGGCATTGTTGCGGTGGCGCAGTCGATAGAGACGTCGCCATTAATGTGCTAGGCACTGATGCCACAAAGGCCGTGGGTAATCCTGCTAACTAGGAAGTTTGTACAAAAAGCTTATACTTACAAAAGTTATTGTAAACTTTTGTAAGTATAAGACTTTAGTGCAAAAAAACTGATGACACCTGCATAATTTATTAACACAAAGAACTGTCAAATATTTAATGATGCAAACAAATTTTGATCTAACAGTACCTACAAAGCTGATTTGGACATTTGAAAAAAAATACAACAATACAAGCAAACAAGTTAACACTTTACGGCTAACGGTTTATCAAAGGAATTACGGAAATACATGTAAACAATGTTTTGTGAATAGACAGAATGTGTGATACCAATTGCTGATCACACCTCAAAGGCGTGCTGTGTAGCAATAGACCTGTGTAGCGATAGACTCTTCAGTAAACTCCCCTACCTATCGGTAATGGTTTACTCTAAATCAACATCCTTTCGCACATCGGGTATGACGTGAAGATCAAACGATATTGTCCCAAGGAGTAAATTACGATAACAGCGGGTCAGTACAGGAGAAATTTATGTTTATTATACGACTGATAGAAAATATCTGGACCAATTTTTTATGATGTTTTCAACAACAAAATTTGGTCGGCAAACCGAAAAAAAACCGGGAATTTTAGAAGCACTGGTCATTAAAGCGAAGTAGGCAAAATTTATAGTCTTATTACAGCAAAAACCTTACATGAAGTTTCAACCAAATACGTGTAGTGGCTAATGAAATATAGACTCTAACCAAGAATTTCTAAGAAAAAACAGGTTTTAATTGGCAAAAAATCTTGCAAGAGTTATCCCACTTGATTCATTTAGTTGGTATTTATTTAGTTGGACTTGGTGGTACTTGCATGTAAAACTTTTAACATGTGTGAAATTTCAATGCAATACATGCAATGTTACTGAGATATGACCTTACATGCAAAACTTTTACCAAGGTGTGAAACTGACACCGATGCCAGGGTGAGTAGAAACGCTCTAAAAATAGTCGAACTAAAAAGGAAAATTACTGAAAAGGATTTTTGAAATGTCTTAGGATTTTGTTTGTGAAACACTAAATGAGTTTCCCAACTTCAGTATTATCATAAAAGTTTAGTTATTTATTTTACTTTGATTGTGAAACAAGTTCTTACAAATTGACAATCCACTCTAGAAGTCTTCCTGGGTACCAAGCATATGCAGAAAAAGTGTCTTGCTCAAGGACACCACATATAGCAGTGGAGGAGGATCAAACCCACGACCCTCCAATCATTGGTGTTCAATGCTCCACCCTCCACTAACATAAAAGGTTTGTAAACTTAGGAACAATAGTGAAACAATTCCTAGATGCATTACGGTCTCACTACACAACTGAATTTTCTCTTGGTTCAATAGAATAAAGGTCTAGAATTTCGTACAAATTAATTTTTTTCCATACCATGAATGTATCATCGGTTCATAAAAATGTAAAATAACCGAAAGGTTGACCAGATTTTTTTTTTTTTTTTTTTTTTTTAAAAAAAAGTGTGGTGACGTACCTAATTTAAAAAAAAAAAGACTGCCAAATGCTCCAACGTACATCCATCTGTTCAAAGTAATCAATATAAACTGATAAATAAAAGCAACTTTCATGATATCCAATTGTCTTAAATTTGTCCATAGCAGCCACACCCGATTAGCTCAGTTGGTAGCGCGTCTGACTATCAATCCAGGGGCCGTGAGTTCGAATCCACGCCCAGCCACAGTCTCCATGATGATTGATGTACGACATTGCATCTCATTATCAATTGTCTCTCACAGCTGATTCAAGTGAGGAAGTTATCAGTTACTTGCGGAGATGAGACATGCTCTAGTACTGGTTAACCTTCCAGGATCCAAGAAAACAGTGGTTAGGTTAATTGATAGTCTGTTAGCCCTTGATGGCATAAAAAAAAGATGCTAAATATCCAATCAATCGTTCATAGCTGTAGAAACACTTCTTGTCTTTGTCTTTGTCTTGACTTTGTCAATAGCTGCAGCCATACCCTCACAACAATGGTATTTTAGTGTCTAGGAATTAGGGTTAGTAATTCTTTTGGACAGTTGAAACTCAGTTTAATTCACTTTGTGGCTGTTTTTGGACACTTAAAATTCAGCTTTTTTGTGGATAAAAATACCCATTTGTTATTAGGTCCATCTGGTCTTTGTCAATAGTTTCGGCTACATGTCTAACAAATGCTCTGATACTTTCTGTGGAACTATTAAGGTGTCTTCCTGAACACACAGCTCCTAGAAAGAAAAGAAAGAGAATTATGAAATAGTAAATAAATTGTATTGTTGTATTTTTGAATTGTCCAATAAAATAAGAATCCAGAACTATTGTTTAGAAGTTCTCCTTTTCAGTGCTGTAAACACATCAACTATTTTAGAGAGAGAGTTTACAAAATACTGAATATATGATACAATGGTCAAATACTTGGCAATAAACACATGTAAAAGTATTCAAGCTATAGAAGATACAAAATCTGCTCAAAAAACTATTATATAATGGGAAAAAAAGCAAGAAATGACACTGGTAAGTGTCAAATGCCCCCCCCCCCCCAAATGGTCTGTGAAAATAACAATATATATTACATTATATAATTTATATATATATATCAATGTATCCATGAATATCAAGAGTAATGGGTTAATGTTTTAGACTAAACATGCAATTTCATGTTATTTTACATTAAAGCATGACCTTGACCTTTGAGGAAATGTTCTAGGTCTTACATCAGACACTTAATTATGCCATGTTGATCAACTGAGCCAATGTCATCAAACAAAGTTAAATTTTGACCTTGACCTTTTAGGTATGCATGTGGGTCTTACGCGTGACACGTTGTCATGTCATACTGATCAATTGAGCCAAACGTTTTTTTTAAATTTATCCATAGGTGACAAAGTTACAAACCGGACACGAAATCTCAATCAGACTGAAGTGTCATCACAGTTAAATTGTGACCTTGACCTTTTAGGTATGGGTGTGGGTCTTACTCTCGACACGTCGTCATGTTATGTTGGTCATTTGTGGCAAGTATTAACAAAATCCATCTATGCATAACAAAGTTACGGACATGAAATACTGGATGGACGGACAGACGCTGCAATTACTATATGCCACCCGAAAAAACTGGCGGAGGCGGGGGTTCTAAATCCATTTAAATTCACCACCATGGAAACACATGCTAACATTTCTGTTGGAACTTGTTAACATTTTGTAGTGACTTCGTCAAGAAAAGGCTCACCATGTAACAGAGTTCTGAGAACATCTTTGTTTATCAAGAGTAAAAGGGCTCATAATGTTGCTTAAAATCAAAACATAGTTATTTCACTTGGTCCCTTGAGTCCCTTTTATGGTAGTGAACATTCAAATTAAGTTTCATAGATGTATGGGTAGCGGTTACAGAGATATAAATATTATGTCAAGTGTTTTCTCCAGAATGTGTTTCTTGCTTTTTCTTGCACAATTAAAGGGATTATATTGGTATAATACCGTCAATTCCCTGTCCTAAATACACACACCCAGCATGAAGACACACTTATAACTTAGAGATATACACCTCTAAAGTGTCTTAATTGCATAACCTCTTTATTACAAACATCGGGTTTCTGAATACACGTTTCTTGTTTTTGTTTACATTCACCAGTTTCAACGAACCGCTTTTGGGTTTCTGACCAATCATCGGACAACATCGTGAAGACTCGTTCCCGATTTCGTTTTCGAGGCTTTGTTCGGGAAGTTTACGGAGTTTAATGTTAACATTGCGCAATACTTTATTGCGGGACGTATTAAAGTTTTGGCCAATATTCAATTACTGATAGTTTGATTACTTTCAAGTAAATAAAGGTAATACGTCAATACATAAACATTATTTTGTGCATACAGGAAAAGTCTGGATTTACAGTGTGTTTGTGTTACTTGCCAATATAATCCCTTTAAATCTCATTTGAAGGAATCAAGTTTTGTCCACTATGATGCAACCTTAAATTTTTTTTTTCAATAATATGTTTTTATTCAAATCAAATATTTACAAAGTTTTGTATGTGTAATTTACAGTTCTGACATATTTAAAACAGAATACAAATACATATATATACACACATATTATTACAATCATATATATATATTTTATTTTTTAAGGTTTGTTTTTCGAAATTATGCATATCTGTAATATAAAACTGTTAACATATCGCTAGTAATCGATTTCTCTAAAGTAACAAAACTTAAGTATTTATTTGATGCAAAAAATATATTTTTAATCATAGCAGGGTAATTTAGAGATGTTTAGAATAGAAACAAAGAGGATTGATAGTGAAACGGTTAAAGTTGTAGTAGAAGATAAAAGTTGCCTAGATGACTCCGTTGTTGTTTTTTTAAATGTTTATTTTGAGGATATTTTTTTTTCAACATAACATATTAGAAATTAAAAGGCAACCTTAAAAAATTTAGATATTCAAATTACATTGTATTATGTTTACAATCAGCAAGTTGCTTTCACAAATCGATAAAAAGAGTTACAATTTTTACAATGTTGGCCGTTTTGACAGGTCATGTGGTATGTTTCAGGGACAACCCGGTCACATGGTTATACTGAGTTAAATTGACCCTTAAGTTTTGTTAAATGTACTATAATGATGCAATCGCATAGGTGATTATGATCACATATGTAATTTTCCGCGAAGCAATATGGAACCACAATCAAAACAACGGCATTTCTTTACAAACACAGATAATAAAAACTCCTTCATCAGAATTGCGTTAGTCGCAAATTTCTATTCAAGATTCTAAAAGGAAATTGCTCAAGGGAGAATTTAGAGATGGAATGGCTTGGGAAAATGCCTGGGTGCATAATGAACAGGGGAAAATGCCTTGCTGCATATTGAACAGGGAAAAATGCCTGGGTGCATAATGAACAGGGAAAAATGCCTCGCTGCATATTGAACAGGGAAAAATGCCTGGGTGCATAATGAACAGGGAAAAATGCCTCGCTGCATATTGAACAGGGAAAAATGCCTGGGTGCATAATAAACAAGGAAAAATGCCTCGCTGCATATTGAACAGGGAAAAATGCCTGGGTGCATAATGAACAGGGAAAAATGCCTCGCTGCATAATAAACAGGGAAAAATGCCTGGGTGCATAATAAACAGGGAAAAATGCCTGGGTGCATAATGAACAGGGAAAAATGCCTCGCTGCATATTGAACAGGGAAAAATGCCTGGGTGCATAATGAACAGGGAAAAATGCCTGGGTGCATAATGAACAGGGAAAAATGCCTCGCTGCATATTGAACAGGGAAAAATGCCTGGGTGCATAATGAACAGGGAAAAATGCTTGGCTGCATAATAAACAGAGAAAAATGCCTGGGTGCATAATGAACAGGGAAAAATGCCTGGGTGCATAATGAACAGGGAAAAATGCCTCGCTGCATATTGAACAGGGAAAAATGCCTGGGTGCATAATAAACAGAGAAAAAAGCCTCGCTGCATAATGAACAGGGAAAAATGCCTGGCTGCATATTGAACAGGGAAAAATGCCTGGGTGCATAATAAACAGAGAAAAATGCCTCGCTGCATAATGAACAGGGAAAAATGCCCGACTGCATAATTAACAGGGAAAAATGCCTCGCTGCAATGTTTGCTCTTCGGAAGAAAAACCAGTGTCAGACATTCAACCATTTTAAGACGTGTTTCATCAGTGCAGCATATGGCTGCATTAAAAGCACACTCTCTCCGATGTAACATTCAAAAGCAAACGCAGTTAACTTCGTTAAAAAAAAATGAAGCAGTATTTGGAGCTCTAGGGACAGTTTACTGGTTGGGAAAAAAAAGTTACCAACATCCAAGTACATGTCATTGTTGAATTTACTGGTAGTCTTTTTTACTTCTATTTTTTTCAAATTCATTAAGTTTTAGACTAATCAACTGATGAACCCCAGATTTTAAAAATGTGACACCCAGACTTTTAGTCAGTGAGTCATCAATGACCCCCAAAACATTGGAGCTGGAGAAAACATTGTATGTCAATTTTTAACAAGAGTTGTCAGAAGACAACAAAGCTCACTTCTGGGTGTCTAAGCCAAAAAAGGGCCATAACTGTACCAAAATGTAATCCAAAATTATGGTTCTTGTATGTGTGTGTCTCATTGATGATGGTGAACACAAATGCGAAGTTTCATTCACATCCAATGAGTGGTTGCATAGATATCTTAAACTTAAACGCAAAAGTTTAACCTGGGTGTCTACAGACAACGATGCCGACGCCGGGGTCATGGCAATAGCTCTCCTTGGACTTAGTCCCGGCGAGCTAAAAAAAAACAATATTACTTTTTTCAAAGAAATTCAAGATAGAAATAGACAAACCCCTGGGATGGATCAAATTTTACCCCAGGGTCTTTCTTAACAAGCATTGTGATATGAATTGAACATACAAAATAAATTCACGGTAATGGAGTGTTAAACTAACAGTGCTTTGAATAACTTTTCTAATCTGGCACCAAAAAACTTAAAGTAGTGAGATATGTATACTCAAGCCAGAAATTCCAAAATTCCTGAAAAACCTGATATGTACTTACCTGCGTCTGTACAAGACAGTTCCTCTGTTGTTGTATTTGTAACAGGAAGACAGGGGTGTTGGCTGTGCCCTTGTCTTGTATCCTCTGTATCATTGTGTCTGTACAAGACGGTTCCTCTGTTGTTGTATTTGTAGCAGGAAGACAGGGGTGTTGGCTGTGCCCTTGTCTTGTATCCTCTGTATCATTGTGTCTGTACAAGACAGTTCCTCTGTTGTTGTATTTGTAACAGGAAGACAGGGGTGTTGGCTGTGCCCTTGTCTTGTATCCTCTGTATCATTGTGTCTGTACAAGACGGTTCCTCTGTTGTTGTATTTGTAATAGGAAGACAGGGGTGTTGGCTGTGCCCTTGTCTTGTATCCTCTGTATCATTGTGTCCGTACAAGACGGTTCCTCTGTTGTTGTATTTGTAACAGGAAGACAGGGGTGTTGGCTGTGCCCTTGTCTTGTATCCTCTGTATCATTGTGTCTGTACAAGACAGTTCCTCTGTTGTTGTATTTGTAACAGGAAGACAGGGGTGTTGGCTGTGCCCTTGTCTTGTATCCTCTGTATCATTGTGTCCGTACAAGACGGTTCCTCTGTTGTTGTATTTGTAATAGGAAGACAGGGGTGTTGGCTGTGCCCTTGTCTTGTATCCTCTGTATCATTGTGTCTGTACAAGACGGTTCCTCTGTTGTTGTATTTGTAACAGGAAGACAGGGGTGTTGGCTGTGCCCTTGTCTTGTATCCTCTGTATCATTGTGTCTGTACAAGACAGTACCTCTGTTGTTGTATTTGTAGCAGGAAGACAGGGGTGTTGGCTGTGCCCTTGTCTTGTATCCTCTGTATCATTGTGTCTGTACAAGACAGTTCCTCTGTTGTTGTATTTGTAACAGGAAGACAGGGGTGTTGGCTGTGCCCTTGTCTTGTATCCTCTGTATCATTGTGTCTGTACAAGACGGTTCCTCTGTTGTTGTATTTGTAGCAGGAAGACAGGGGTGTTGGCTGTGCCCTTGTCTTGTATCCTCTGTATCATTGTGTCTGTACAAGACAGTTCCTCTGTTGTTGTATTTGTAGCAGGAAGACAGGGGTGTTGGCTGTGCCCTTGTCTTGTATCCTCTGTATCATTGTGTCTGTACAAGACAGTTCCTCTGTTGTTGTATTTGTAGCAGGAAGACAGGGGTGTTGGCTGTGCCCTTGTCTTGTATCCTCTGTATCATTGTGTCTGTACAAGACAGTTCCTCTGTTGTTGTATTTGTAACAGGAAGACAGGGGTGTTGGCTGTGCCCTTGTCTTGTATCCTCTGTATCATTGTGTCTGTACAAGACAGTTCCTCTGTTGTTGTATTTGTAGCAGGAAGACAGGGGTGTTGGCTGTGCCCTTGTCTTGTACCCTCTGTATCATTGTGTCTGTACAAGACGGTTCCTCTGTTGTTGTATTTGTAGCAGGAAGACAGGGGTGTTGGTTGTGCCCTTGTCTTGTATCCTCTGTATCATTGTGTCTGTACAAGACAGTTCCTCTGTTGTTGTATTTGTAACAGGAAGACAGGGGTGTTGGCTGTGCCCTTGTCTTGTATCCTCTGTATCATTGTGTCTGTACAAGACAGTTCTTCTGTTGTTGTATTTGTAACAGGAAGACAGGGGTGTTGGTTGTGCCCTTGTCTTGTATCCTCTGTATCATTGTGTCTGTACAAGACAGTTCCTCTGTTGTTGTATTTGTAACAGGAAGACAGGGGTGTTGGCTGTGCCCTTGTCTTGTATCCTCTGTATCATTGTGTCTGTACAAGACAGTTCCTCTGTTGTTGTATTTGTAACAGGAAGACAGGGGTGTTGGCTGTGCTCTTGTCTTGTATCCTCTGTATCATTGTGTCTGTACAAGACGGTTCCTCTGTTGTTGTATTTGTAACAGGAAGGCAGGGGTGTTGGCTGTGCCCTTGTCTTGTATCCTCTGTATCATTGTGTCTGTACAAGACGGTTCCTCTGTTGTTGTATTTGTAACAGGAAGACAGGGGTGTTGGCTGTGCCCTTGTCTTGTATCCTCTGTATCATTGTGTCTGTACAAGACAGTTCCTCTGTTGTTGTATTTGTAACAGGAAGACAGGGGTGTTGGCTGTGCCCTTGTCTTGTATCCTCTGTATCATTGTGTCTGTACAAGACGGTTCCTCTGTTGTTGTATTTGTAGCAGGAAGACAGGGGTGTTGGTTGTGCCCTTGTCTTGTATCCTCTGTATCATTGTGTCTGTACAAGACAGTTCCTCTGTTGTTGTATTTGTAACAGGAAGACAGGGGTGTTGGCTGTGCCCTTGTCTTGTATCCTCTGTATCATTGTGTCTGTACAAGACAGTTCCTCTGTTGTTGTATTTGTAACAGGAAGACAGGGGTGTTGGCTGTGCCCTTGTCTTGTATCCTCTGTATCACTGTGTCTGTACAAGACGGTTCCTCTGTTGTTGTATTTGTAGCAGGAAGACAGGGGTGTTGGCTGTGCCCTTGTCTTGTATCCTCTGTATCATTGTGTCTGTACAAGACAGTTCCTCTGTTGTTGTATTTGTAGCAGGAAGGCAGGGGTGTTGGCTGTGCCCTTGTCTTGTATCCTCTGTATCATTGTGTCTGTACAAGACAGTTCTTCTGTTGTTGTATTTGTAGCAGGAAGACAGGGGTGTTGGCTGTGCCCTTGTCTTGTATCCTCTGTATCATTGTGTCTGTACAAGACAGTTCCTCTGTTGTTGTATTTGTAGCAGGAAGACAGGGGTGTTGGCTGTGCCCTTGTCTTGTATCCTCTGTATCATTGTGTCTGTACAAGACGGTTCCTCTGTTGTTGTATTTGTAACAGGAAGGCAGGGGTGTTGGCTGTGCCCTTGTCTTGTATCCTCTGTATCATTGTGTCTGTACAAGACGGTTCCTCTGTTGTTGTATTTGTAACAGGAAGACAGGGGTGTTGGCTGTGCCCTTGTCTTGTATCCTCTGTATCATTGTGTCTGTACAAGACGGTTCCTCTGTTGTTGTATTTGTAACAGGAAGACAGGGGTGTTGGCTGTGCCCTTGTCTTGTATCCTCTGTATCATTGTGTCTGTACAAGACGGTTCCTCTGTTGTTGTATTTGTAACAGGAAGACAGGGGTGTTGGCTGTGCCCTTGTCTTGTATCCTCTGTATCATTGTGTCTGTACAAGACGGTTCCTCTGTTGTTGTATTTGTAGCAGGAAGACAGGGGTGTTGGCTGTGCCCTTGTCTTGTATCCTCTGTATCATTGTGTCTGTACAAGACAGTTCCTCTGTTGTTGTATTTGTAACAGGAAAGCAGGGGTGTTGGTTGTGCCCTTGTCTTGTATCCTCTATATCATTGTGTCTGTACAAGACAGTTCCTCTGTTGTTGTATTTGTAACAGGAAGACAGGGGTGTTGGCTGTGCCCTTGTCTTGTATCCTCTGTATCATTGTGTCTGTAACAAGACAGTTCCTCTGTTGTTGTATTTGTAACAGGAAGACAGGGGTGTTGGCTGTGCCCTTGTCTTGTATCCTCTGTATCATTGTGTCTGTACAAGACGGTTCCTCTGTTGTTGTATTTGTAGCAGGAAGACAGGGGTGTTGGCTGTGCCCTTGTCTTGTATCCTCTGTATCATTGTGTCTGTACAAGACAGTTCCTCTGTTGTTGTATTTGTAACAGGAAAGCAGGGGTGTTGGCTGTGCCCTTGTCTTGTATCCTCTGTATCATTGTGTCCGTACAAGACGGTTCCTCTGTTGTTGTATTTGTAATAGGAAGGCAGGGGTGTTGGTTGTGCCCTTGTCTTGTATCCTCTGTATCATTGTGTCTGTACAAGACGGTTCCTCTGTTGTTGTATTTGTAACAGGAAAGCAGGGGTGTTGGCTGTGCCCTTGTCTTGTATCCTCTGTATCATTGTGTCTGTACAAGACGGTTCCTCTCTTGTTGTATTTGTAACAGGAAGGCAGGGGTGTTGGCTGTGCCCTTGTCTTGTATCCTCTGTATCATTGTGTCTGTACAAGACGGTTCCTCTGTTGTTGTATTTGTAGCAGGAAGACAGGGGTGTTGGCTGTGCCCTTGTCTTGTATCCTCTGTATCACTGTGTCTGTACAAGACGGTTCCTCTGTTGTTGTATTTGTAACAGGAAGACAGGGGTGTTGGTTGTGCCCTTGTCTTGTATCCTCTGTATCATTGTGTCTGTACAAGACAGTTCCTCTGTTGTTGTATTTGTAACAGGAAGACAGGGGTGTTGGTTGTGCCCTTGTCTTGTATCCTCTGTATCATTGTGTCTGTACAAGACGGTTCCTCTGTTGTTGTATTTGTAACAGGAAGACAGGGGTGTTGGCTGTGCCCTTGTCTTGTATCCTCTGTATCATTGTGTCTGTACAAGACAGTTCCTCTGTTGTTGTATTTGTAGCAGGAAGACAGGGGTGTTGGCTGTGCCCTTGTCTTGTATCCTCTGTATCATTGTGTCTGTACAAGACAGTTCCACTGTTGTTGTATTTGTAACAGGAAGACAGGGGTGTTGGCTGTGCCCTTGTCTTGTATCCTCTGTATCATTGTGTCTGTACAAGACAGTTCCTCTGTTGTTGTATTTGTAACAGGAAGACAGGGGTGTTGGCTGTGCCCTTGTCTTGTATCCTCTGTATCATTGTGTCTGTACAAGACGGTTCCTCTGTTGTTGTATTTGTAGCAGGAAGACAGGGGTGTTGGCTGTGCCCTTGTCTTGTATCCTCTGTATCATTGTGTCTGTACAAGACGGTTCCTCTGTTGTTGTATTTGTAACAGGAAGACAGGGGTGTTGGCTGTGCCCTTGTCTTGTATCCTCTGTATCATTGTGTCTGTACAAGACGGTTCCTCTGTTGTTGTATTTGTAACAGGAAGGCAGGGGTGTTGGCTGTGCCCTTGTCTTGTATCCTCTGTATCATTGTGTCTGTACAAGACGGTTCCTCTGTTGTTGTATTTGTAACAGGAAGGCAGGGGTGTTGGCTGTGCCCTTGTCTTGTATCCTCTGTATCATTGTGTCTGTACAAGACAGTTCCTCTGTTGTTGTATTTGTAACAGGAAGACAGGGGTGTTGGCTGTGCCCTTGTCTTGTATCCTCTGTATCATTGTGTCTGTACAAGACAGTTCCTCTGTTGTTGTATTTGTAGCAGGAAGACAGGGGTGTTGGCTGTGCCCTTGTCTTGTATCCTCTGTATCATTGTGTCTGTACAAGACGGTTCCTCTGTTGTTGTATTTGTAACAGGAAGGCAGGGGTGTTGGCTGTGCCCTTGTCTTGTATCCTCTGTATCATTGTGTCTGTACAAGACGGTTCCTCTGTTGTTGTATTTGTAACAGGAAGGCAGGGGTGTTGGCTGTGCCCTTGTCTTGTATCCTCTGTATCACTGTGTCTGTACAAGACAGTTCCTCTGTTGTTGTATTTGTAACAGGAAGGCAGGGGTGTTGGCTGTGCCCTTGTCTTGTATCCTCTGTATCATTGTGTCTGTACAAGACGGTTCCTCTGTTGTTGTATTTGTAACAGGAAGACAGGGGTGTTGGTTGTGCCCTTGTCTTGTATCCTCTGTATCATTGTGTCTGTACAAGACGGTTCCTCTGTTGTTGTATTTGTAACAGGAAGACAGGGGTGTTGGCTGTGCCCTTGTCTTGTATCCTCTGTATCATTGTGTCTGTACAAGACAGTTCCTCTGTTGTTGTATTTGTAACAGGAAGGCAGGGGTGTTGGCTGTGCCCTTGTCTTGTATCCTCTGTATCATTGTGTCTGTACAAGACAGTTCCTCTGTTGTTGTATTTGTAACAGGAAGGCAGGGGTGTTGGCTGTGCCCTTGTCTTGTATCCTCTGTATCATTGTGTCTGTACAAGACAGTTCCTCTGTTGTTGTATTTGTAACAGGAAGACAGGGGTGTTGGCTGTGCCCTTGTCTTGTATCCTCTGTATCACTGTGTCTGTACAAGACGGTTCCTCTGTTGTTGTATTTGTAACAGGAAGACAGGGGTGTTGGCTGTGCCCTTGTCTTGTATCCTCTGTATCATTGTGTCTGTACAAGACAGTTCCTCTGTTGTTGTATTTGTAACAGGAAGACAGGGGTGTTGGCTGTGCCCTTGTCTTGTATCCTCTGTATCACTGTGTCTGTACAAGACGGTTCCTCTGTTGTTGTATTTGTAACAGGAAGACAGGGGTGTTGGCTGTGCCCTTGTCTTGTATCCTCTGTATCATTGTGTCTGTACAAGACAGTTCCTCTGTTGTTGTATTTGTAACAGGAAGACAGGGGTGTTGGCTGTGCCCTTGTCTTGTATCCTCTGTATCACTGTGTCTGTACAAGACGGTTCCTCTGTTGTTGTATTTGTAACAGGAAGACAGGGGTGTTGGTTGTGCCCTTGTCTTGTATCCTCTGTATCATTGTGTCTGTACAAGACGGTTCCTCTGTTGTTGTATTTGTAACAGGAAGACAGGGGTGTTGGCTGTGCCCTTGTCTTGTATCCTCTGTATCATTGTGTCTGTACAAGACAGTTCTTCTGTTGTTGTATTTGTAGCAGGAAGACAGGGGTGTTGGTTGTGCCCTTGTCTTGTATCCTCTGTATCATTGTGTCTGTACAAGACAGTTCTTCTGTTGTTGTATTTGTAGCAGGAAGACAGGGGTGTTGGTTGTGCCCTTGTCTTGTATCCTCTGTATCATTGTGCCTGTACAAGACAGTTCTTCTGTTGTTGTATTTGTAACAGGAAAGCAGGGGTGTTGGCTGTGCCCTTGTCTTGTATCCTCTGTATCATTGTGTCTGTACAAGACAGTTCCTCTGTTGTTGTATTTGTAGCAGGAAGACAGGGGTGTTGGATGTGCCCTTGTCTTGTATCCTCTGTATCATTGTGTCTGTACAAGACAGTTCCTCTGTTGTTGTATTTGTAGCAGGAAGACAGGGGTGTTGGATGTGCCCTTGTCTTGTATCCTCTGTATCATTGTGTCTGTACAAGACAGTTCTTCTGTTGTTGTATTTGTAGCAGGAAGACAGGGGTGTTGGTTGTGCCCTTGTCTTGTATCCTCTGTATCATTGTGCCTGTACAAGACAGTTCTTCTGTTGTTGTATTTGTAACAGGAAAGCAGGGGTGTTGGCTGTGCCCTTGTCTTGTATCCTCTGTATCATTGTGTCTGTACAAGACAGTTCCTCTGTTGTTGTATTTGTAGCAGGAAGACAGGGGTGTTGGTTGTGCCCTTGTCTTGTATCCTCTGTATCATTGTGCCTGTACAAGACAGTTCTTCTGTTGTTGTATTTGTAACAGGAAAGCAGGGGTGTTGGCTGTGCCCTTGTCTTGTATCCTCTGTATCACGGTGTCTGTACAAGACAGTTCTTCTGTTGTTGTATTTGTAACAGGAAAGCAGGGGTGTTGGTTGTGCCCTTGTCTTGTATCCTCTGTATCACTGTGTCTGTACAAGACAGTTCCTCTGTTGTTGTATTTGTAGCAGGAAGACAGGGGTGTTGGATGTGCCCTTGTCTTGTATCCTCTGTATCATTGTGTCTGTACAAGACAGTTCCTCTGTTGTTGTATTTGTAGCAGGAAGACAGGGGTGTTGGTTGTGCCCTTGTCTTGTATCCTCTGTATCATTGTGCCTGTACAAGACAGTTCTTCTGTTGTTGTATTTGTAACCGGAAAGCAGGGGTGTTGGCTGTGCCCTTGTCTTGTATCCTCTGTATCATTGTGTCTGTACAAGACAGTTCCTCTGTTGTTGTATTTGTAGCAGGAAGACAGGGGTGTTGGTTGTGCCCTTGTCTTGTATCCTCTGTATCATTGTGCCTGTACAAGACAGTTCTTCTGTTGTTGTATTTGTAACAGGAAAGCAGGGGTGTTGGCTGTGCCCTTGTCTTGTATCCTCTGTATCACTGTGTCTGTACAAGACAGTTCCTCTGTTGTTGTATTTGTAGCAGGAAGACAGGGGTGTTGGATGTGCCCTTGTCTTGTATCCTCTGTATCATTGTGTCTGTACAAGACAGTTCCTCTGTTGTTGTATTTGTAGCAGGAAGACAGGGGTGTTGGTTGTGCCCTTGTCTTGTATCCTCTGTATCATTGTGCCTGTACAAGACAGTTCTTCTGTTGTTGTATTTGTAGCAGGAAGACAGGGGTGTTGGCTGTGCCCTTGTCTTGTATCCTCTGTATCACTGTGTCTGTACAAGACGGTTCCTCTGTTGTTGTATTTGTAGCAGGAAGACAGGGGTGTTGGATGTGCCCTTGTCTTGTATCCTCTGTATCATTGTGTCTGTACAAGACAGTTCCTCTGTTGTTGTATTTGTAGCAGGAAGACAGGGGTGTTGGATGTGCCCTTGTCTTGTATCCTCTGTATCATTGTGTCTGTACAAGACAGTTCCTCTGTTGTTGTATTTGTAGCAGGAAGACAGGGGTGTTGGTTGTGCCCTTGTCTTGTATCCTCTGTATCATTGTGTCTGTACAAGACAGTTCCTCTGTTGTTGTATTTGTAGCAGGAAGACAGGGGTGTTGGATGTGCCCTTGTCTTGTATCCTCTGTATCATTGTGTCTGTACAAGACAGTTCCTCTGTTGTTGTATTTGTAGCAGGAAGACAGGGGTGTTGGATGTGCCCTTGTCTTGTATCCTCTGTATCATTGTGTCTGTACAAGACAGTTCTTCTGTTGTTGTATTTGTAGCAGGAAGACAGGGGTGTTGGTTGTGCCCTTGTCTTGTATCCTCTGTATCATTGTGTCCTGTACAAGACAGTTCTTCTGTTGTTGTATTTGTAGCAGGAAGACAGGGGTGTTGGTTGTGCCCTTGTCTTGTATCCTCTGTATCATTGTGTCTGTACAAGACAGTTCTTCTGTTGTTGTATTTGTAGCAGGAAGACAGGGGTGTTGGTTGTGCCCTTGTCTTGTATCCTCTGTATCATTGTGCCTGTACAAGACGGTTCCTCTGTTGTTGTATTTGTAACAGGAAGACAGGGGTGTTGGCTGTGCCCTTGTCTTGTATCCTCTGTATCATTGTGTCTGTACAAGACAGTTCTTCTGTTGTTGTATTTGTAACAGGAAGGCAGGGGTGTTGGCTGTGCCCTTGTCTTGTATCCTCTGTATCATTGTGTCTGTACAAGACGGTTCCTCTGTTGTTGTATTTGTAACAGGAAGACAGGGGTGTTGGCTGTGCCCTTGTCTTGTATCCTCTGTATCATTGTGTCTGTACAAGACAGTTCTTCTGTTGTTGTATTTGTAGCAGGAAGACAGGGGTGTTGGCTGTGCCCTTGTCTTGTATCCTCTGTATCATTGTGTCTGTACAAGACGGTTCCTCTGTTGTTGTATTTGTAACAGGAAGACAGGGGTGTTGGCTGTGCCCTTGTCTTGTATCCTCTGTATCATTGTGTCTGTACAAGACAGTTCTTCTGTTGTTGTATTTGTAGCAGGAAGACAGGGGTGTTGGCTGTGCCCTTGTCTTGTATCCTCTGTATCATTGTGTCTGTACAAGACGGTTCCTCTGTTGTTGTATTTGTAACAGGAAGACAGGGGTGTTGGCTGTGCCCTTGTCTTGTATCCTCTGTATCATTGTGCCTGTACAAGACGGTTCCTCTGTTGTTGTATTTGTAACAGGAAGACAGGGGTGTTGGCTGTGCCCTTGTCTTGTATCCTCTGTATCATTGTGCCTGTACAAGACGGTTCCTCTGTTGTTGTATTTGTAACAGGAAGACAGGGGTGTTGGCTGTGCCCTTGTCTTGTATCCTCTGTATCATTGTGTCTGTACAAGACGGTTCTTCTGTTGTTGTATTTGTAACAGGAAGGCAGAGGTGTTGGCTGTGCCCTTGTCTTGTATCCTCTGTATCATTGTGTCTGTACAAGACGGTTCCTCTGTTGTTGTATTTGTAGCAGGAAGACAGGGGTGTTGGCTGTGCCCTTGTCTTGTATCCTCTGTATCATTGTGTCTGTACAAGACGGTTCTTCTGTTGTTGTATTTGTAACAGGAAAGCAGGGGTGTTGGCTGTGCCCTTGTCTTGTATCCTCTGTATCATTGTGTCTGTACAAGACAGTTCCTCTGTTGTTGTATTTGTAGCAGGAAGACAGGGGTGTTGGCTGTGCCCTTGTCTTGTATCCTCTGTATCATTGTGTCTGTACAAGACAGTTCCTCTGTTGTTGTATTTGTAGCAGGAAGACAGGGGTGTTGGTTGTGCCCTTGTCTTGTATCCTCTGTATCATTGTGCCTGTACAAGACAGTTCTTCTGTTGTTGTATTTGTAGCAGGAAGACAGGGGTGTTGGCTGTGCCCTTGTCTTGTATCCTCTGTATCATTGTGTCTGTACAAGACGGTTCCTCTGTTGTTGTATTTGTAACAGGAAGACAGGGGTGTTGGCTGTGCCCTTGTCTTGTATCCTCTGTATCATTGTGTCTGTACAAGACGGTTCCTCTGTTGTTGTATTTGTAACAGGAAGGCAGGGGTGTTGGCTGTGCCCTTGTCTTGTATCCTCTGTATCATTGTGTCTGTACAAGACGGTTCCTCTGTTGTTGTATTTGTAACAGGAAGGCAGGGGTGTTGGCTGTGCCCTTGTCTTGTATCCTCTGTATCATTGTGTCTGTACAAGACAGTTCCTCTGTTGTTGTATTTGTAACAGGAAGACAGGGGTGTTGGCTGTGCCCTTGTCTTGTATCCTCTGTATCATTGTGTCTGTACAAGACAGTTCCTCTGTTGTTGTATTTGTAGCAGGAAGACAGGGGTGTTGGCTGTGCCCTTGTCTTGTATCCTCTGTATCATTGTGTCTGTACAAGACGGTTCCTCTGTTGTTGTATTTGTAACAGGAAGGCAGGGGTGTTGGCTGTGCCCTTGTCTTGTATCCTCTGTATCATTGTGTCTGTACAAGACGGTTCCTCTGTTGTTGTATTTGTAACAGGAAGGCAGGGGTGTTGGCTGTGCCCTTGTCTTGTATCCTCTGTATCACTGTGTCTGTACAAGACAGTTCCTCTGTTGTTGTATTTGTAACAGGAAGGCAGGGGTGTTGGCTGTGCCCTTGTCTTGTATCCTCTGTATCATTGTGTCTGTACAAGACGGTTCCTCTGTTGTTGTATTTGTAACAGGAAGACAGGGGTGTTGGTTGTGCCCTTGTCTTGTATCCTCTGTATCATTGTGCCTGTACAAGACAGTTCTTCTGTTGTTGTATTTGTAGCAGGAAGACAGGGGTGTTGGTTGTGCCCTTGTCTTGTATCCTCTGTATCATTGTGTCTGTACAAGACAGTTCTTCTGTTGTTGTATTTGTAGCAGGAAGACAGGGGTGTTGGTTGTGCCCTTGTCTTGTATCCTCTGTATCATTGTGCCTGTACAAGACAGTTCTTCTGTTGTTGTATTTGTAACAGGAAAGCAGGGGTGTTGGCTGTGCCCTTGTCTTGTATCCTCTGTATCATTGTGTCTGTACAAGACAGTTCTTCTGTTGTTGTATTTGTAGCAGGAAGACAGGGGTGTTGGTTGTGCCCTTGTCTTGTATCCTCTGTATCATTGTGCCTGTACAAGACAGTTCTTCTGTTGTTGTATTTGTAACAGGAAAGCAGGGGTGTTGGTTGTGCCCTTGTCTTGTATCCTCTGTATCATTGTGTCTGTACAAGACAGTTCCTCTGTTGTTGTATTTGTAACAGGAAGACAGGGGTGTTGGCTGTGCCCTTGTCTTGTATCCTCTGTATCATTGTGTCTGTACAAGACAGTTCTTCTGTTGTTGTATTTGTAGCAGGAAGACAGGGGTGTTGGCTGTGCCCTTGTCTTGTATCCTCTGTATCATTGTGTCTGTACAAGACGGTTCCTCTGTTGTTGTATTTGTAACAGGAAGACAGGGGTGTTGGCTGTGCCCTTGTCTTGTATCCTCTGTATCATTGTGTCTGTACAAGACAGTTCTTCTGTTGTTGTATTTGTAGCAGGAAGACAGGGGTGTTGGCTGTGCCCTTGTCTTGTATCCTCTGTATCATTGTGTCTGTACAAGACGGTTCCTCTGTTGTTGTATTTGTAACAGGAAGACAGGGGTGTTGGCTGTGCCCTTGTCTTGTATCCTCTGTATCATTGTGCCTGTACAAGACGGTTCCTCTGTTGTTGTATTTGTAACAGGAAGACAGGGGTGTTGGCTGTGCCCTTGTCTTGTATCCTCTGTATCATTGTGTCTGTACAAGACAGTTCTTCTGTTGTTGTATTTGTAACAGGAAGGCAGGGGTGTTGGCTGTGCCCTTGTCTTGTATCCTCTGTATCATTGTGTCTGTACAAGACGGTTCCTCTGTTGTTGTATTTGTAACAGGAAGACAGGGGTGTTGGCTGTGCCCTTGTCTTATATCCTCTGTATCATTGTGTCTGTACAAGACAGTTCTTCTGTTGTTGTATTTGTAGCAGGAAGACAGGGGTGTTGGCTGTGCCCTTGTCTTGTATCCTCTGTATCATTGTGTCTGTACAAGACGGTTCCTCTGTTGTTGTATTTGTAACAGGAAGACAGGGGTGTTGGCTGTGCCCTTGTCTTGTATCCTCTGTATCATTGTGTCTGTACAAGACAGTTCTTCTGTTGTTGTATTTGTAGCAGGAAGACAGGGGTGTTGGCTGTGCCCTTGTCTTGTATCCTCTGTATCATTGTGTCTGTACAAGACGGTTCCTCTGTTGTTGTATTTGTAACAGGAAGACAGGGGTGTTGGCTGTGCCCTTGTCTTGTATCCTCTGTATCATTGTGCCTGTACAAGACGGTTCCTCTGTTGTTGTATTTGTAACAGGAAGACAGGGGTGTTGGCTGTGCCCTTGTCTTGTATCCTCTGTATCATTGTGCCTGTACAAGACGGTTCCTCTGTTGTTGTATTTGTAACAGGAAGACAGGGGTGTTGGCTGTGCCCTTGTCTTGTATCCTCTGTATCATTGTGTCTGTACAAGACGGTTCTTCTGTTGTTGTATTTGTAACAGGAAGGCAGGGGTGTTGGCTGTGCCCTTGTCTTGTATCCTCTGTATCATTGTGTCTGTACAAGACGGTTCCTCTGTTGTTGTATTTGTAGCAGGAAGACAGGGGTGTTGGCTGTGCCCTTGTCTTGTATCCTCTGTATCATTGTGTCTGTACAAGACGGTTCTTCTGTTGTTGTATTTGTAACAGGAAAGCAGGGGTGTTGGCTGTGCCCTTGTCTTGTATCCTCTGTATCATTGTGTCTGTACAAGACAGTTCCTCTGTTGTTGTATTTGTAGCAGGAAGACAGGGGTGTTGGCTGTGCCCTTGTCTTGTATCCTCTGTATCATTGTGTCTGTACAAGACAGTTCCTCTGTTGTTGTATTTGTAGCAGGAAGACAGGGGTGTTGGTTGTGCCCTTGTCTTGTATCCTCTGTATCATTGTGCCTGTACAAGACAGTTCTTCTGTTGTTGTATTTGTAGCAGGAAGACAGGGGTGTTGGTTGTGCCCTTGTCTTGTATCCTCTGTATCACTGTGTCTGTACAAGACAGTTCCTCTGTTGTTGTATTTGTAGCAGGAAGACAGGGGTGTTGGATGTGCCCTTGTCTTGTATCCTCTGTATCACTGTGTCTGTACAAGACAGTTCCTCTGTTGTTGTATTTGTAGCAGGAAGACAGGGGTGTTGGTTGTGCCCTTGTCTTGTATCCTCTGTATCATTGTGCCTGTACAAGACAGTTCTTCTGTTGTTGTATTTGTAACAGGAAAGCAGGGGTGTTGGCTGTGCCCTTGTCTTGTATCCTCTGTATCATTGTGTCTGTACAAGACAGTTCCTCTGTTGTTGTATTTGTAGCAGGAAGACAGGGGTGTTGGATGTGCCCTTGTCTTGTATCCTCTGTATCATTGTGTCTGTACAAGACAGTTCCTCTGTTGTTGTATTTGTAGCAGGAAGACAGGGGTGTTGGATGTGCCCTTGTCTTGTATCCTCTGTATCATTGTGCCTGCCAACATCCAGCACTGTTAAAGAAAAAGTCAATCTTTATTCACATTTCACAACAAATAAAAGTTCTGTCACAAATGAAACAAGAAATGCCACAGAAGTTGTCAGTGAATGTAAAGTATACATCAGGACTATCTAAGTATTTTACAGTGACTTGCAGGAGAACTATTACACCTGGTGGACACTCTACCACTAAGCAACAAATGAGGCACAGTGGTAAGTATAATAGCGATAATGCCATAATCAGCCACTTGTGAGGGGTCGCGAGTTCAAACCTGTTTGGCCACAGTCTCCATGATGACTGATATACAACATTGCATCGTATTGTTGTTCATCTCTCACTGCTTAATTAAGTAGGAAAATTACCAGTTATTTGTGGAAATGTGTGTTGTTCTCAACCAGAAAGAGTGGTTGGGTTAACTGATTGTTTGTTAGCCCTTGACAGCATAAAAATGAAGCTAAATATTCAAATAAATCAAAACAGTCTCTTAGTTAATACATCATGATTTATGTAAAAAATTATGACTATTATACATCATAAATGATTGTAAATGTTATAACACTTACAGGAACCAAACCAAACTAATGCTATATTATTTGAAACTTGATACTAGAAGGTAAAATAACTAGATCTCTATCAGTGAAGGTGATTAATACCCCATCATTAATTAAGTCACTCACAAAGTTTGTGTCAAACACATCTACAGATCTACGTTTGATGTTGCAAAGTATCAAGTCAACTGTGTAAGTAGTTCACTCCACAACAAGAGCTGTTAGAGGACAACAAAGCTCACCTATGGGATTAAACTCACTACCCATGCAAAGATTGAGATTGGAGGCAAACACCAAAACTTAAACGCAACTAAACAATCATACATGCAGGTTACGTGTAACAAGTCTAATCTGTGATATTCCCTGGTTTGGGATTTAGTCTATGTTTTTCACAAGGGAAGCAGTCTTTATCATCGGCGACGCCTCTCTTACACATTCCACTCATAACGAATGATAACTCTGCGAAGGAGATTGCGGCGACGCTTGCTTTTCTAGAAGACAAACTTTGCCCATGATCTAGACTACAAGGGAGGTCATAATTATGGGTTTTTTTTTACGATGTTTACCTCCGGTTGATTTTCTCTGATGTCAACCAATGGGAAATATTATAGTAAGTCCATTAAACGTCAGCCCCCTTCAAAGGAAAGTAAAAAAACGTTGTTTGAAAAACATACATTGTAAACTTGAGGCTGAAAGTATCGTAAATCAATCAATAGCTACCGAGGAGGCCACTGACAATGACACTGTACCAAGCTGCTGTAATATATCCAACACTGAAGAACAGCCCGTTAAATTGAACTCTCCTCCTGTTGTAACAGATTCTACCATTCAATGTGAACCAGAAATTTCAAATTTTGATGGCAGGAAACAATGTCTCCTTCAATCAATGAGTTCAATCTTATATATATAACTTGACAGCATTTTGTTTCATTTCTTTTGCTGTGTATTCTAATATAAGAAGAAATAATTCTTATTAGAATCAAATAAAATTGTTACCAAAAACAATGCAAAACTGAAATATAATTGTAACATTTTCAGGTTCTCTCTAATGAGATGGTCACTGTAAATTATTCATATTTAAGAGAATGATTAACATATTATCATATACAGGGGTGGATCCAGACTTTCAGTTTAGGTGGGGAGGGGTTAAGTTTACGCCGGTTTCTTTATGAAGTAGATCCACCATTAACATATTGTACTATATGTCAATTCTACACACAGGAATTATCTAAATCATTGACATATTTTTCAGAACGCCTGCTAGCTGTGTATTGTGTGCAAAGCGACTGAAAATACATCAATTGCGCTCAGTCAATAAACATTTAATAAATACTTGAGGAAAGATTTGCTGCTAGAAACAACAGACAAAGACTTGATATGTTGTAAATGTAGCCGACCTGCTTACAGAGCAGACACACCTGCAGAAAAGCATCATGACCGAATACAAGTATCTAATGATGAAGCTAAAACACAATGTTTTAGTCCATCGTCAGTCAATCTTAAGATTAAAGTTGCTCCAAAAACCCACGTCTACTGTTTTATCTCCAAACGGCCTGGACCCAAGTTAATGGTTGTTTCTCAAACTATTCGTTAAGATGTATTTTTGAAGCAAAATATTTTGATAGCAGCTGGAAGCAGATGTTTCCATGTACATTTTGATGACCAGTGTGAAAACCTAACACCAAGTTCTGTCTCTAACTTGAAAACCATAGATGTCCAAGACAACCATTTTGGACCTTATTCAGTATATATGTGTGGAATGGTTCAACGTATGTCAGCCAAGCGAATATCCTTTGATAATCAGGAGTCGTACAGTGACAGTTATCTTGTAAATCTCACACAACTGAACAGGGACCAGTTTCTAGACCTTTTTCAACAAGTGAAATCCAACATTCGGAATATACTTTCTAGAAGTTCACTGACAACACTAGAAAATTTTTGCATGTCAAATAAATTACTTTCAACACTTTACTTAATGTCCAAGTCAAGTATCAGGAGGGCAGAACATACAACAAGAAAAGCAATCGTGAAACATCGGGTATTTCCGTATCTTCCTTGTGTATAGCTCTAGAATACACCAACGCTATTCAGCTGTGTTATAAGTCTTGTGTTCATTCGCATGAAAGTAACAAATTATGTATCCGTCATTAAGTTGAATATATGGCGTTATTATATCGATTTTTTTATTTATACACTCGACATGGGTCATGTTTATAGGAAAATTTAAAATATTAGTCTTGATTAACCAATGTTTATATTTTTAACGTACATGTATATAAACATGTACAACATAAAGATGGCATAAGGGGGCCGCCATTTTGTTTCATCATGTGACTGAAAGTAGTTTAAAAATGGCTCCTTATTATGTCAGGTCTATTGCGTAGCATAAAGGCCGAGGTGATCAGATTGCAAGAAAAGCACTGATGCAGGACTTTGTTCCTACTTATTTGGGATGCACACACATAACTCGTGAAGATGTCATCACAAATCACACTGACCCTGGAACAAAAACAATATATCACCCTGAGAGGGATAGACATAATTGAAATCATAAATAGAATATTAAATACTCATGCCTTCCCTACACAATTTATTGAACTTGACAACAAAACGTAATAATGACTTGGCATTGTGTTCTTTTAGCCACAGATAATAAACTTTGTAGGGAAAGACACTAACATTGTATTTTCAGGGTCAGCATTACAAACCTGATATTATCATTCCCCTTGTCCGCCTCTTCCTTCTTCTGTTCCTCTGCCAACTTCGCCTTGATCTCCTGTGCAGCCTCGGGCAATTCCTCAATATCAACACCTGGAGTAAAGGTTTTTTTTTTATTTTTATGGGATTGGAATTATTCACACATAATAGATTATATATATGTCATTCAGTTTTATTGGTTGTTTTTGCGGTATGGTGTTTAGTAACCCTTTTGACAATTTTTAAGTCATTCTGTGATACTGCCTATATGAGATTCTGAGCACTGCCACACTGGAGTATCACGACGCATACACATGGTATGATACCCTAACCCAGTCATATTATACTGACATTGGGTCGACAATACCAAAACTATCCTCTAATGCTGAGCAAATAAATCTACTATCTACATTCAGGGATAAATCTATAAATCTACTATTTGTATTCATGAATAATTCTATAAATCTATTATCTATATTCACATTTAAATATATATACAAACTATATTCATAAATAATTATATCATATTTCTTTGATTTTATCAATGATTTATAAAGAGAAACAAGAGGGCCAAGATGGCCCTATATCGCTCACCTGACTGATCTTAGTCATCCAACTTAAAGTAGATTATATAATACATGTACACTTAAAATTCAAGAAAAAATGGGATGGGCGAGTAGTTAGAATTTTGATTTGTTTTGAAGATATAACAGATGTGTAGAAGAGTTCAAACTTGGTAGAGGTTCACCCATGGTAAATGTAAGTGAAACTACATTGAAATCAGGTCAGTAAATTCTAACAAAGCTTCTGAAGTTTTTACTATAGCTGCTATAGTAAACTAGCATCTCACAGTGGCGGTCTTGTTTTTTTTAACAAATCACAACGGCTTGAACAAACTTGAAGAGCTAATAATAAAACACTGATTGATATGTTATTAATGCTTACGTTTTAATGCAAAATCTCGCGAAATCTCAATTTTCAAATAGCCTTATTTCCATTCATCTCAGAAATTGTTGCAAATCAAAATTCTTTCTTTTCACAATGGAATTATCTTCAAGACGAGACCATTCCAAGCAAATTGTGTTTGAAATTGTTGAAGTACTAATGATTACAAAATATGTATACATACAATAACTAAACAAGAGGCCCAAGAGGGCCTGAGGACGCTCTACTGACTCATAGTGGCCATAGCACTTTTTGAAATTCTCCTATGCAATAGAAACATCGGAGCAGGGTCATTTCTAACCCTAGGGACACCATTTAAACAAATCTTACAAAACTATAGTTGGTCATCATTACTACATAAACATTTTGAAAATCTGTTGGGCCATTCATGAGAAGATTTTTTTAAGTTTTGGACTATTTTTAGTAACGGTGGCCATCTTGAATTTTAGATAGAAAAAAAATCTTCTGTATAGTCTCCTATCCAATAGAAACATCCATGTGAAGTTTTAGTTTAATTGGCCTAGTGGTTTCAGAATAAATAAAAAAAAAAGAGATTTTTCTATTTTCCCATAGTATCCCTATATAAAATTCTAAGTCCCCTTACAGGGCTCCTATAAATTTTAGCCCCTAAATTCTTATCTGCAATCAAACCCCTACACATAGGGATAATTTATATCAAATATGTACAAATCTGACATACCGGTTCTTAAGCAAACGATTTTAGTAATTCCCAATTTGTACACTTTTGAGGCCTCTCCTGACCCCTTAAGACATAGGAACCCAGTCATTTTAACAAATCTGAACGTCCTTCACCTAACAATGCTTTTGTGAAGATGATAGGCAAAACCATTTCCATTTAAAAAGAAAATATTATATTGACATGTGTCCTCTAATTGAACCCTTGGGCTGGGGTCATTTTTAACCCTAGGGACACCATTTGAACAAATCTAACAAAACTATAGTTGGTCATTATTACTACATAAACATTTTGAAAATCTGCTAACAAACGACAGACGTCAGACGACAGGACATCGCATAAGCACTTCTGGCCTTTGGCTAGTAGAGCTAAAAATCAAGTATTTTTACTTCAAACTGCAATATTTTAATTTCAATCTAATTTTGCATGTTTACATTATAAAACATCTAAAGGTTACATACAAAAGAAATTAATTGCCTGCAAAATTTGGATCATTAATTTGCAAAATCATTAATTCCTTGCATGCTATTTTATCAACATTTAGAAGAGAGATGCAAGATTCCTATGCTTCTATATAAGTCCTTTATGCTTTTAAAATAACAAGAGGGCCAAGATGGCCCTATATCTCTCACCTGACTGACCATGAGTCACCCATATTAAGTAGATTATATAATATATACATGTACACTCAAAATTCCAGAAAAACGAGATGGGCAAGAATTTTGATTTGTTATGAAGATGTAACAGATGCTTAGAAGAGTTCAAACTTGGTAGAGGTTCACCCATGGTAAATGTCAGTGAAATTACATTGAAATCAGGTCAGTAGATTCTGACAAGAAGGCTTTTGAAGTTTTTACTAAAGCTGCCGATATAGTAAACTAGCATCTCACTGTGGAGGTCATGTTTTTTAACAAATCACAACGGCTTGAACAAACTTGGTAAAGGGTCACCCAAGGAACATTTCTGGGAAATTGTTTTAAAATTGATCCAGTGGTTTCTAACAAGAAGATTTTTTAAGTTTTTACTATAGTTTATAAAGTAAACTAACCCAACGCCCTGGCCGCCATGTTTTTTGACGAATCACTACGGTTTGAACAAACTTGGTGGGGTTTTCTCCATTCTGTGAATTATTTTAAAATTGAGCCAGTAGTTTCTGACAAGAAAACTTTTTAAGTTTTTAATAATTAAACTTGCCCCACCCCCTGGCAGACATGTTTTTTGACGAATCAAGATGGCTTGAACAAACTTGGTAGAGGGTCACCCAAGGAACATTTCTGTGAAATTATTTTAAAATCGAGCCAGTAGTTTCTGACAAGAAGATTTTTTAAGTTTTTACTATAGCTTATACAGTAAACTAACCCAACCCCCTGGCCGCCATGTTTTTTGATGAATCAAGATGGCTTGAAAAAACTTGACAGAGAGTCACCCAAGATACATTTCTGTGAAATTATTTTTTTATTGTACCAGTAGTTTCTGACAAGAAGATTTTTTAAGTTTTTACTAATTAAACTTGCCCCGCCTCCTGGGGGCCATGTTTTTTTACGAATCAAGATGGTTTGAACAAACTTGGTAGAGTGTCACCTAAGGAACATTTCTGTAAAGTTATATAAAAATTGGCCCAGTGGTTTCAGAGGATAAGTTGTTAGAAGCTAAAAGTAAATGACAACAGCCGATGGACAACAGACACCAGGCGAGCACAAAAGCTCACCTGTGAGCCTTCTGCTCAGGTGAGCTAAAAATTTGGAAAAGTAGGACAAGTAACTTTGGCATTGAATCAATGTGTAAAAATAGACTTAGAAATAAATAGGTTTTGTTGTCCTTAACAATACCTGTGACTTCATGTTTTCTAATTCCGTAATCTACATTTAATGACCGTGGATGGACGATCAAAATAGGTCAGCAAAAATGATATCATGACATGGACTCCATTACACAAGATAGTTCTATTTGTCCCGGTCAATAGCAATTGGTAGTGGTTGTTTACACCTCTCCATCATGAATCTGCCTTGTAAAGAAAATCAAGTTTCACTTCTTTATTTCAAACAATACATTTTCATCACATAAAACATTTACATTAATGTAACATAAGGATGTAAAGGGTTTACATGGAATCTGGACCTACGGTCTGCCCATAGATTAACAATGAATGAATGAATGAAAAGGGTTTTACGGCGTACCAACACATTATAGGTTATTCGACGCCAACAGGAAGGAAGATTCCAGGTTCACTCTACATGTACAAAAACAACAAATTAACATACAGATGAAAAAACACACCATCAAATGAATATGCTGAATGAACCTAGAATCTTGATACCTGCAGAACTGCAGAGTTTCAGCAAATTCTATTGTATTACTCAAATTGATCTCTCCAAGAAAAGTTATGTTAAAAACGCTTATCATATTAGAAGAAATACTATTTATTTATAAAGATTGATATTCATGCCATTCGCTTTAAATTTTGTTCAAATTTTTCCTGTATTGATAAAACCCAAAACCTCTGATACAAATTAATTTAATCACAAAGTCAATTATATAGATTCTATTATATTTGTATTATAACAGATAAATAAAAAAAATGTTGATAGTAGTAGCCATAAAACATTTCCGAGTCACAACTTTTGAAAGAAAAACAAACATTATTCAACTATAATTTATTATAAACTTATATAATATATATGTAAACTGTTTTAAATTATAAAGAATTTTGTATATTAGCAAAAGATTATTATAAAGATGTTTAAATATGAAGTTATTTCATGGACGTTTCGATTTCCATTACTCCAGTAATTGTGATATTTGTTTGCACAATGTGAGACTCAAGTAAACTAGTTTACCTTCAATTTTTAAAAAGCGGAATGATCTTTAAGTTAATAATCATTTATACATTAACAGATATATTTTAATCAAAAGAAAAGATATTTCCAATGTAACATTTCCAGTTATAATTGTGATGTTTATAAAAATGTATACTTGTTATCACAATGTCATTATGTGCGACACAAATTGTCGAGTTTATCGCTACCATATTTATTTCATAAATAACCATGGGGCTGGATTCTCCATGGCCGTTTAGGAGTGGGTCGGATTCTCCATGGCTGTTTTGGAGTGGGGCTGGGGCCGGATTCTCCATGGCCGTTTTGGAATGATCTGGATTCTCCATGGCCGTTTTGGAGTGGGTCGGATTCTCCATGGCGGTTTGGAGTGGGGCTGGGGCCAGATTCTCCATGGCCGTTTTGGAGTGGGGCCGAATTCTCCATGGCCGTTTTGGAGTGGGGCCGGATAATCCAAGTTCTCAAGAAAACGTCTACAGTTTGTATAGATTGCAGCCGAGTGACCAGAAATTTACGGCATCATCTTGCTCAAATCTGGTTAAAAAAGTTAGTTTTCTTACCGTTGATAGCGAATCTCACCGCTATTCAACGTTATCCCACCGTCATCCTACGTTACCTCCACCGCTTCCTCCAGAAACGTTTGAACACGGTGATATACGACTCAATTTCATTAACAAATTTCTCTGCAACTTCACGCATGTAATTGGAGAATTTTAGTATGACGAGAGACCATAGACAGTTGCTGAATTACAAATGTTTGCGACAAAGTTTTTCTACCTGGTCTGCTTGTTGTGTTGTTAAATGTTAAAAAGTCACGCGCCAATGTGTCCGCAGCCGCACAAAATGTTGCAAGTAAAACAATATAAAATTCAAGGAATGTCCGTGTTTGAATTCTCCACCATGTAATATTATCATTTTATATATATATGCATCAGGTTTACTGTGCTGTAACGTTATTGGTGAAGTAGTTAAACAAAATAATAAAATCTTTTTTCTTGCGCTTTTTTTTCATGGGGCATAAAGTTAAAGAGTTTTCCAAAGGGGAGAGTTCTATTTACGGGGAAGAACTCTTAACACTAAATTTATTCAATAAGAAAAAACAACTCGTACAACCAAAAAAAAAAAAAATATTGATAGAGTTATCTCTCTTTACCGAGCAATTTCGATTTAATTTCAGTAATGGTCAAAGGGAGACTAAGCTTATTGGATTACCTCCCTTTGACCATAACAATTACTCTGATTCCCTTCCTAACTTTATTCCGGGAACCAGACTTCACAAAATGTAACATTTGGAATACTTCGATGATTTCTGTTATCCGAAATAATGCCGGAAGCAGTTGAGAAAGTGCGATTTAAATTGCGATTTATTTTCAAATAACAAAATATTGTTTTTATTATGTCGATGTTTATGTATTTGAGATTGATTAATGCTTTCTGAATATTTCATTAATGTTTTTATGTAACTTACATCACAAACATGCTTTATTAGGTGTAACCCCACCATTGATTTTTGTTCTTTATTCTATAGTAAATAATAAAAGTTTGAAGGCTTGTCATTCATAGAGGGTCCCAAATGAAAGAAGTGAAACCTACATTTTACTGTTTGTCAACCTCTGCACTATCAAAATATGATGAGAAAAGTAGGGGTCATGTGTCATATAAGAGATTTTTTTTCTGCTCAGTGTGTACACTGGTGACAAAGTGAAAGTGGACTTCCGAAATCATGAATTCATACCCCAATTTCCAAGCATCATTTTTTTTTTCTAAATTCACAATTCAAACATGACAATGCTATCAAAATGTTCAAAACACATCAATAATGCCATTCAAATAAAAAAAATGAGCATTAAAAATAGGAAAATGCATTTTTAAAGAAGAAGAATTGAGGATTATTTACAACCGCCATTATGCGACTACCCCACGGAAGCACTTCCTTTTTGCAATGGTGGCACTATGCCTATTAAATGAGCAAATCCTTATATAATTTCTGTACGTGTATCCGACACAAATCAAAGAGTATTTTCTAAGGGGAATAACTCTACACTACCAATTTATTCATTAAGAAAGACAACTCGTACAACCCAAACAAATAAACTATAAATCGAGTTGTTTCCCTTTGACCATTAATTCTCTTGCCAAGGAATATTAGATAGAATATATATTATATACTATACAACAGCTCAAGCTTGTGATATTTCTGTTTTTAAATTCCATTAAAGAAGCCTGAAATTGATTTCGACACTTTTGGTTTAATCACGTTCGAGAATTCCTCCAATACGTAGCCATACCAAATTATTCAATAATAAAGATCACTCGTACAACCGGAAAAAAGATTTTCAATTGAGTTGTTTCCCTTTGACCACTGTGTGCCGAGCTATTTTTGATTAAGTGTTAGAATTGATTATCTCCCTTTGACCATAGCATTTACTCTGATTTCCTGCCTAACCAGACTCCACAAAATGTGACATTTGGACTACTTCAATGATTTCTGTTATCCCAAATGATGCCGGAAGTAGTTGAGAAAGTGCGATTGAAATTGCGATTTATTTTCAAACAACAAAATATCGTCTTTATTATCGATTATGTCGATGTTTTTTTATTTCAGATTGATTTCTAAATATTTTATTAATGGTTTTATGCAGGGCGGAGATCCCACTCGTAGCAGATGCGTTGAATATTTCCGGACACCTCAGCTGACGAATTTGGAAAATTTACAAGCTGGTTTTCAATTAGTCCTGAATCTTTATCAAAATCTAATGGAAAATTGCCAGGGCGTGTTGGAAATTCTTTCAGTTGGCCTTTGATAGCGTTATTTTTACCGATTGTGAACATTTATGGTGAAAATATACTGATTTCGTGGGACACCTCCATTGAGAAAGTATTGCATATTGTACGTTATTTTTTTAAATGCTTTACAAAAATGTTTAGGTCTTTAAAATGAGAATGGGACATTAAATAGGCCTAGATTAAAGTAAAACAATTATTTCACGACTTTTTTGTTTTCTAGGCGTTCCAACAGATATTGGTGGAGAAATACGTGTTTGAATATCGACAAAATTGTGTTGAAAACACATGTCTTTTTTTGTTTGTATATATATATATGACAGTTTTTAGTTAATTTTAATTCATTTATTGTTTTATTAAAGTTAAATATTGCATTACTCGTTTCACATGGATGTTCTGGATTTCACAATGTAAATAAATTTTATACATTTAGTGAAGAGGTCAATTTCATAAAGATTCACACCCTGCAAATGTATATGGCACAAAAACACAAAAATTTCCACATGGTATATACTTTGTTACCTAGGATAAGGTTGTGGGATTGATCCCCAGGTCGGTCATACCAAATACTTGGAAAATGGTACAAAAAACTTCCTCGTTTGGCACTCGGCATTTAAAGGATAGTTCTAGGTCTGGTCATCCCAGTGTCGGTATAATTTTGCCTATATTGGAAAACATTGTTGAAAGCAGATAGACCCCATACTTCAATGATCTTCCTGAAACAGTCTCTTTGATGATTGATATACGACATTACCTCTAATTTTCATTCGTCTCACTCTGTCAATGCTGATTCAAGTGGGAAAATTTTCTTTTTTGCGGAGATCAAATGCCACGAAAGAAGTACATGTACATTACAATATTTTTCTCCCCAACAAGAGTTCCCCAGGCAGGTCATTACAGTTATATATTCAGGTAAAAAATAATAACTAATAACTAACATACATATATATATATATATATATATGGTTCCTGGTGTTGAGTACATCTTTATAGTGTAATGTAGCACACTTTTCTACATGAAAAGAGATTCAGGTTCAAGTCCTGGTGAAGACCTCAACACTTTCAACCATTTTACAAAACAATTAATTCTGTCAGCAGAACTAGAACGTGAATGCTATTGTTGTATAATACATACTTCACAGACATTGATCTAGCATGACGTTTTTTATCAACTGTCATGAAAATTCAAAATTGTTCTCATTCCTGAAATAAACACGCCCCGACATACTGATCAAAACATTTGTAATAAGTCATAACATATTAGCATTGCTTAGTAAGAAGCTTCCAACAGATATCCTTGGTTGGGATTGAACCAACATCTTCCATCTTAAAGACAGATGTACTTCATTGTACTATAAGGATGCGTTTTGAAGCTATATTACAGCACTGCACACTAATTATAAATTTAAACCCGTTTTCACTGGCTGCTACAATAACATAATTTGCTGGGAAACTTATAATTACATGTAATTAAAATACAATAACAATGCCAAAAGTAAAGGGGAACTAAATACAGCCAAAAAGTGGTTGCGAAAACGGTACATAAAAAAGCCAGATTCCACTCAAACTTCAGCATGTACATGTTACATTTATATACATTACTGTTACATCTATATGTATTAATGTAACATTGATATATATCAATATATTAAAATGAAAGTGTTCGTACATCATGATTTACAAGGTGTATTACTGTGAAATTTAGTTTTGTTGCATGAAGAGCTCTACAATCTGAAAAAAATAATCAGTTTACGTAAATAATCAATTCACGTTGGAAGTGTCATAAAACATATTTGGATAAAGGATGCGTTTCAGAAATAAGCATAATAACAAACAAACATTTTATTACGCATAAAACAGCACTTGCATGCTCATAGCCTTACAACAAATATTACTGTAATCATAAAACAACAATTATTCATTATAGTGTCATTATTCATTCAAATGAAGCCAGATTTGAAGTCACAGAAATATATTTATCTTAACAAACAGGACGTACAAATATAGGGAGATATTAATGTTTACAACAAGAACGTACTACCACAGGGATATATTAATGTTTACAGCAAGAACGTAGGGAGATATTAATGTTTACAGCAAGAAGTACAACCACAGGGAAATATTAATGTTTACAGCAAGAACGTAGGGAGATATTAATGTTTACAGCAAGAACGTACTACCACAGGGAGATATTAATGTTTACAGCAAGAACGTACTACCACAGGGAGATATTAATGTTTACAGCAAGAACGTACAACCATAGGGATATATTAATGTTTACAGCAAGAACGTACAACCACAGGGAGATATTAATGTTTACAGCAAGAACGTACAACCACAGGGAGATATTAATGTTTACAGCAAGAACGTAGGGAGATATTAATGTTTACAGCAAGAACGTAGGGAGATATTAATGTTTACAGCAAGAACGTACTACCACAGGGAGATATTAATGTTTACAGCAAGAACGTACAACCACAGGGAGATATTAATGTTTACAGCAAGAACGTACTACCACAGGGAGATATTAATGTTTACAGCAAGAACGTACAACCATAGGGATATATTAATGTTTACAGCAAGAACGTACAACCACAGGGAGATATAAATGTTTACAGCAAGAACGTACAACCACAGGGAGATATTAATGTTTACAGCAAGAACGTACTACCACAGGGAGATATTAATGTTTACAGCAAGAACGTACAACCACAGGGATATATTTATGTTTACAGCAAGAACGTTCAGTGAAAGGGAGATGTTAATATTTATATCAAGAATGTACAACCAAATGGAAATATCAATCTTTACAACAAGAACGTACAACAAAGGGAATATATTAATCTTTAGAACGAGAACGTACAACCACTGGGAGATATTAATCTTTACAACAAGAATGTACAACCATAGAGAGAGATTGATCTTTACAACAAGAACGTACAAACACAGGAAGATATTAATCTTTACAACAAGAACGTACAACCATAGAGAGAGATTGATCTTTACAACAAGAACGTACAAACACAGGGAGATATTAATCTTTACAACAAGAATGTACAACCATAGAGAGAGATTGATCTTTACAACAAGAACGTACAAACACAGGGAGATATTAATGTTTACAACAAGAATGTACAACCATAGAGAGAGATTGATCTTTACAACAAGAACGTACAAACACAGGAAGATATTAATCTTTACAACAAGAATGTACAACCAAATGGAAATATCAATCTTTACAACAAGAACGTACAACAAAGGGAATATATTAATCTTTAGAACGAGAACGTACAACCACTGGGAGATATTAATCTTTACAACAAGAATGTACAACCATAGAGAGAGATTGATCTTTACAACAAGAACGTACAGCCACAGGAAGATATTAATCTTTACAACAAGAACGTACAACCATAGAGAGAGATTGATCTTTACAACAAGAACGTACAGCCACAGGAAGCTATTAATCTTTACAACAAGAACGTACAACCATAGAGACAGATTGATCTTTACAACAAGAACGTACAAACACAGGGAGATATTAATCTTTACAACAAGAACGTACAGCCACAGGAAGATATTAATCTTTACAACAAGAACGTACAACCATAGAGAGAGATTGATCTTTACAACAAGAACGTACAAACACAGGAAGATATTAATCTTTACCACAAGAATGTACAACCATAGAGACAGATTGATCTTTACAACAAGAACGTACAACCATAGAGAGAGATTGATCTTTACAACAAGAACGTACAACCATAGAGAGAGATTGATCTTTACAACAAGAACGTACAAACACAGGAAGATATTAATCTTTACAACAAGAATGTACAACCATAGAGACAGATTGATCTTTACAACAAGAACGTACAACCATAGAGAGAGATTGATCTTTACAACAAGAACGTACAACCATAGAGAGAGATTGATCTTTACAACAAGAACGTACAACCATAGAGAGAGATTGATCTTTACAACAAGAACGTACAACCATAGAGAGAGATTGATCTTTACAACAAGAACGTACAACCATAGAGAGAGATTGATCTTTACAACAAGAACGTACAACCATAGAGAGAGATTGATCTTTACAACAAGAACGTACAAACACAGGGAGATATTAATCTTTACAACAAGAATGTACAACCATAGAGAGAGATTGATCTTTACAACAAGAACGTACAAACACAGGAAGATATTAATCTTTACAACAAGAATGTACAACCATAGAGACAGATTGATCTTTACAACAAGAACGTACAAACACAGGGAGATATTAATCTTTACAACAAGAACGTACAAACACAGGGAGATAATAATCTTTACAAATAGAATGTACAACCATAGAGACAGATTGATCTTTACAACAAGAACGTACAAACACAGGGAGATATTAATCTTTACAACAAGAACGTACAAACACAGGGAGATAATAATCTTTACAAATAGAATGTACAACCATAGAGACAGATTGATCTTTACAACAAGAACGTACAAACACAGGGAGATATTAATCTTTACAACAAGAACGTACAAACACAGGGAGATAATAATCTTTACAAATAGAATGTACAACCATAGAGACAGATTGATCTTTACAACAAGAACGTACAAACACAGGGAGATATTAATATTTACAACGAGAACGTACAACCATAGGGAGATATAAATCTTGACATCAACAACGAACAGCCACAGGGAGATTATAATCTTTACAACAAGAACGAACAACCAAAGGGAGATATTAATCTTGACAATAAGAACATGCAACAATAGGGAGATATAAATCTTTACAACCAGAGCGTACAACCATAGGGTGATATCAACCTTTACAACAACAACGTACAGCTACAGGGAGATATTATGCATTACAACAAGAACGTAAAGCCATAGGGAGATAGTTATCTGAACAACAAGAAAGTACAATAATAGGGTGATATTAATTTTTACAACAAGATCGTAGAACTAAAGGGTGATATCAATCTTTATAACAAGAACGTACAACGATAGGGAGATATTAATCTTGAAAACAAGAACGTACAACCATTGGGTGATATAAATTTTAACTACAAGAACGTAGAACCAAAGGGTGATATCAATCTTTACAACAAGACAGTACAACGATAGGGAGATATAATATTTACAACTAGAACGTAGAACCAAAGGGTGATATCAATCTTTACAACAAGAACGTAGAACCAAAGGGTGATATCAAACTTTACAACAAGAAAGTACAACAAAAGGGATATATTAATATTTACAACAAGAACGTAGAACCAAAGGGTGATATCAATCTTTACAACAAGAACGTAGAACCAAAGGGTGATATCAATCTTTACAAGAACGTACAACGATAGGGAGATATTAATCTTTACAACAATAACGTAGAACCAAAGGGTGATATTAATCTTTACAACAAGAAAGTACAACGAAAAGGCTATATTAATATTTACAATAAGAACGTACAGCCATAGGGAGATAATATTTTTTACAACAAAAACAAAGAATCATATGGAGATATTAATAACAAGAATGTACAACCATAGGGAAATAATAATTTTTACAACAAAAACGTAGAACCATAGGGAAATATTAATATTTACAACAAGAACAAGTATTACTTGATGACACGTCATATTCAAAGAAATATTTACTGTTAACAATTCTATTGAAGTCGCGTTAGTTTTTGAAATATAGGTAAATGCTATCTAAAAATACAGGACAATTTATTTACAATATTTACAACATCCGACTTTAAATGTACCCTTCGTGATTTCTGATGTATTTTTACTAACAAAACTTTTGGTTTTCAGTATAGTATGTAAATGTCCTACAAAATATAGGCGACTAGGCCCATAGCATGTCCATGTTCTATAGAATATAGGTGACAGGGCACTAAGTTTGTCAATGCTCTGTAAATTATAAATGACATTGCTCATAGTTTGTACCTGATTTTTTTAAAAATATAGACGACTAGGTTCTATACAACAAAGGTGAGGGCACTTAGTTTGTAAATGCTCTGTAAGTTATAGGTGACAATCATAGTATGTAAATGTTCTATAAACTATAGGTGACACGACTGAAAGTCTGTAAACTTTCTATAGAATATAGGTGAAAAGGCTCATAGTCTGTATGTAAAAGTTTGATATAAAATAGGTGGCAATATTCATAGTATGTTGATGTTCTATAAAAATAGGTGACACGGCTCATATTCTGCAAATACTCTATAAAATATAGATGACCATACTTACAGTCTGTAAATGTTCTATATAATATTGATGACAACACTCACAGTCTGTAAATACTCTATAGAATATAGATGACAATACACACAGGCAGTAAATAAATACTCACAGTCAGTAAATGTTCTATAAAATATAGATGACAATACTGACAGTCAGTAAATGTTCTATAAAATATAGATGACAATACTGACAGTCAGTAAATGTTCTATAAAATGTAGATGACAATACTGACAGTCTGTAAATGTTCTATATAATATTGATGACAACACTCACAGTCTGTAAATACTCTATAAAACATAGATGGCAATACACAAAGTCAGTAAATGTTTTATAAAATATCGATGACAATACTCACAGTCAGTAAATGTTCTATAAAATATAGATGACAATACTGACAGTCAGTAAATGTTCCATAAATATAGATGACAATACTGACAGTCTGTAAATGTTCTATAAAATATAGATGACAATACTCACAGTCAGTAAATGTTCTATAAAATATATATGACAATACACACAGTCTGTAAATACTCTATAAAACATAGATGACAATACACACAGTCTGTAAATGTTCTAAAAAATTTAGATGACAATACTAACAGTCTGTAAATACTCTATAAAATATAGATGACAACACACACAGTCTGTAAATGTTCTATATAATATAGATGACAATAATCACAGTCTGTAAATACTCTATAAAATATAGATGACAATACTCACAGTCTGTAAATGTTCTATAAATATAGAAGACAATACTCACAGTCAGTAAATACTTTATAAAATATAGATGACAATACTCACAGTCTGTAAATGTTCTATAAAACATAGATGACAATACTCACAGTCTGTAAATACTCTATAAAATATAAATGACAATACTCACAGTCAGTAAATACTCTATAAAACATAGATGACAATACGCACAGTCTGTAAATGTTCTATATAATATAGATGACAATACACACAGTCTGTAAATGTTCTATATAATATAGATGACAAAACTCACAGTCTGTAAATACTATATAAAACATAGATGACAATACACACAGTCATTAAATGTTCTATAATATATTGATCACAATTCTCACAGTCTGTAAATACTCTATAAATTATATATGACAATACACACAGTCAGTAAATTTTCTATAAAATATAGATGACAATACACACATTTTTATAAATGTTCTATAAAACATAGATGACAATACACACAGTCTGTAAATGTTCTATATAATATAGATGACAACACTCACAGTCTGTAAATACTTTATAAAATATAGATGACAATACACACAGGCAGTAAATGTTCTATAAAACATAGATGACAATACGCACAGTCTGTAAATGTTCTATATAATATAGATGACAACACTCACAGTCTGTAAATGTTCTATAAAATATATATGACAACACTCACAGTCTGTAAATACTCTATAAAATATATATGACAATACACACAGTCAGTAAATGTTTTATAAAATATAGATGACAATACACATAGTCTGTAAATGTTTATAAAACAAAGATGACAATACACACAGTCTGTAAATGTTCTATATAATATAGATGACAACACTCACAGTCTGTAAATACTCTATAAAACATAGATGACAATACACACAGTCTGTAAATGTTCTATAAAACATAGATGACAATACACACCGTCTGTAAATGTTCTATATATTATAGATGACAACACTCACAGTTTGTAAATACTCTATAAAACATATATGACAATACACACAGTCAGTAAATGTTCTATAAAACATAGATGACAATACACACAGTCTGTAAAATGTTCTATATAATATAGATGACAACACTAACAGTCTGTAAATACTCTATAAAACATAGATGACAATACACACAGTCAGTAAATGTTCTATAAAATATATATGACAATACTCACAGTCAGTAAATGTTCTATAAAATATATACGACAATACTCAGTCTGTAAATTTTCTATAAAATATATATAGATGACAACACTCATAGTTTGTAAATACTCTATAAAAATCACAGTCTGTAAATACTCTATAGAATTTAGATGACATTTCTCACAGTCTGTAAATGTTCTACAAATTATAGATGATAATACTCACAGTCTATAAATGTTCTATAAATATAGATGACAATACACACAGTCTGTAAATGTTTATAAAATATAGATGACAACACTCACATTCTGTAAATGTTCTATAAAATATAGATGATAATACTCACAGTCTGTAAATGTTTATAAAATATAGATGATAACACTCACAGTCTGTAAATACTCTATAAAATATAGAATACAATACTCAGTCTGTATATGTTTTATAGAATATAGATGACACTACTCACAGTCTGTAAATACTCTATAAAAATACTCATAGTCTGTAAATACAATGTGTGACTCAAACCCTTAGCGGAGAGAGGTAAGTGATGTCCTATGAAGAAACATCATATTCCGCAACTTGTAAAAAACTGGCAATGCTTTATTACGTAACGTTTTTAAGCCAAGTTGGGCTTAAACTCACGACCTAAAGGATGGGATGTAAGTAATCTTTACACAGCAGTGACTATGATCTGTCAGCCACTGAGGACCCGTTTACTTAATTAAAACTGTAAATCATGTCCTACCTCCGATCGACTGTGTCGTAGTTAGTCTTTGTGTGGGATTCTTCTGGTGAGTAACCTCGTCTCCAATGGTTCGCAAGTTCTGAGTGTAGCCACAATCAACAGTAACAACATCTAGTGCTCACATTTGTAGCAAAATATGAAAAAAATGTTTAAACAATCATTGTAGAAATAGTACAGTTCCAACTAAACATTTATTTTTTTATAATTGATTGAATCATTGTTTGATTGCATATTTAGCGTCATTTTATGCCATCGAGGGTTTACATACGATCAACATAACCACTGTTTCCTAGAATCCTGACAGGTTAACCAATTCTCAAGCACTACCCATATCCGCAGGTAACTGATAAATTACCCGCTTGAATCAGCAGTGAGAGACGAACGATAATGAGACACAATTTCGTATATCAGTCATCACGGAGACTGTTGCCGGGCGGGGACTCGAACTCACGACTCCTTGATTGATGGTCAAACGCATTACCGACTGAGATATTCGGGCCCCGACTTATTTTTATAAGACCTACAAGATCGAAGTCCTACATAAAATACCCATTCCCTAAGTATCATTCTGTTGATTACCAACAATTCATCTTTTACTTTATCCGATTTCCACCGTTTGTCAGAAGTTTTGCAGGATTTCTCTATTTTATGATATTGAATGCACATAACTCTCTATTTTTATTTTCAAATGAAAATATTTTACTAGAAACTGTAATTGACTGAAATTTACAATGAGTTGTAAATCAAACAAGTTGATAACCAATCACAATCGATATTGGTTGCTATGGTTCCATTTTCCTTAGACAGTTCTCTAAGTAAACATTACACTGTATTATATTGTATTTACTTAGACAAACAACGCAACGTGACCAGTGGGCGGAGCGATAGTCACTCTATTCAAGTCAATTGTTTAAATATCAATAAGACATGATATCCCCGACCCACTGTTTACTGTATTCCCAAGAGAGGGTCCGACATTATTTGTATTTGTGTTCACATATCACAGGAGCCAGGCCTGGTTATCTCAGTTGGTAGCACGTCTGACTGTCACGGGTTCGAATCTCCGGCCGGTCACAATCTTCGCGATGACTGATATTCAACATTGCCTTCCCATTGTCATTTGTCCCTCACCGCTGATTCAAGCGAAAAAGTTATCAGTTATTTGCGGAGATGAGTGTGCTTGAGTATTGGTTAACCTTTCAGGGTCGTAAGAAAGAGTGGTTACTGATTGTGTGTTAGCAGTCGCATAAAATACGCTAAATGCTCAAATAAACAAACAAACATACAGCCGTCATCAATCTCTGTCATCATGCAGCTAAAGATGTCTCAGCTTGTCGCAGCTTGTTAAGTTTTTCTGAATGGAACAAGGATAGCCCACACTCCATGTCATTCGGACCACCTCGCCAATTATCCTAATTAGTCTAATACCGAAGGATGACGGAATTGGCCGAGTATTTACGATTGACTCCATGTGTGTTTTGAAGTTATCCAGTCGCTTGTTCTATAAAACTACAGGACTACGGGCTCTCGGAGTGGCATGAACGGTCGGGCAACAATGACCCCTCTGAAAACAGTTTGAGATTGGATTGAGAGCATTATTTCAACTCAATCACATCTATATATTTCTGTCAATACAAAGTTTATCATTTTCAGTGAATTACATAATGACATGGAAAATACACATTGTTTTTAATGTCCCTAAACGTCGACAACTCCTCCAAGACTCCCACGTAAGAGTAGTTAGGTTAACTGACCTTTTTGGTGTTTGTAACTGCTGCAGTAAATATCAACAAAAGTATGAGGAGAACAGTGTTGTAATCAACTAAAGTCTTACTGTCAATAATCAAAAAGTCGTGACACACACACACACACACACCCATCCACCCACCCACCCACCCACACACACACACACACACACACACACACACACACACACACACACACACACTCCCCCGGTCACAATCTCTGTGATGACTTGCAATCAGAGGAGAGTGTATTAGGATGTACTTCCAGGCCCCAATGTATTTGCTGACTGTGAATATGAGGTGGAGGGCTATTGCGTGGATAGAAAGAATGCAATAAAAAACAAAAAAACACGTTGTTATAACCACACATTCGTTCAATTCCATAGTAGTGGCATATAAAATGTGCAGCAAATATTGATATATACGAAACGATCAAGTCAGACTGCCAAATAAAACTCAGAGCTTCTATAAATCATTCCCGAGTCTACTTTCTGAGTAGCACTAGAAATAGCTCTTGTAAATGAGATCACTGTGTTAAATCTGGAATATAAGTCGCAGCCCATGGAGTTTAAGCGAGATGGTCGTGTTGCGGATAGAGTGTTGGCCACTCATGCCAGAGAGTGAGGGTTCGATCCCCAGCTCGATCCAAGGACTCTCATAATCAATACTATGTCACGTTCTTCCCAGGAAGCGGACTTGAGTGTAGTTCACATGAACTCTGATCTTTCCTGCAATTCAGCTAAAATAAATTAGCATAATAACCTAAGGAGCGACCAACCAATACCCTTATACCCCACCCACTGCACTACAGCCCCACGTTATTATTCATGCAGTATTTTCTATGTAGTAATGAATATAAAGGCAGTTATAGATTATTGTATTTAACAAATTTATGTTATAAAAATAGAGTTGTTTGTTTTTTTTAAAAAAAGTAAAAATAATACAAGTGTCCAAATGAATGAAGTGACATAATTACCTCACTATTACTTCCCTTTCCTGTCTATGAAGTTTATGTTAGCTATGTCACAAACAAGGAACCAGTATTGACTAAAAACAACTTGACCGCGAAGAAAGTTAATTACCAAGTACATGATTTGCCCGGGCATTTAATGTACGTGGGTTGATAGCTATAGTTTACACAAAAGTATTACATGGGCTAGTGTAGTTTATACTTATTTTTTAAGCTCGACTGCGATGAGCGCTCAGAGCTTATACATGTATGAACCACTCTCGAGTCCGCTTCCTGGGTTAAACTAGTACTGAGTGTTGTTTTATGAGAGTCACCGGACCGGATCGAGCTGGGGTCGAACCCGCAACCTTTGGCGTAAGCGACCAATACTATATCAATAACACTGCTCCACTTACAGGACTGATATAGTACATAAATGGAGGTGATAATTGCATACTCGTACAACTTCAAACTTGTAAGTTAAATGTAGACATCAGTTAAAAAAGCTTAATTGATTTAACTCATAGCCGTAATTTGGCATAAAACACGCGATTCCAAAATCTTGCGTCCAAAGCTCAACCACTGGACCACGTTCTTCACATGTATGTAGTTTTCATAGTTCAGAAATGTAAAACATGTAAGAAATACAGTAACTGTATTTTAATTAAATGGTCAATGAAAATGTATTGATCCAAGCGGTAGTCTAGGGGTAGAGCGTCCGGCTCTCATGCGTTAGGTTGTGAGTTCGAACTCAGGCCAGGTCATACCAAAGGCTTGAACGTGGTCCTAGAAGCTTCCTCGCTTGGTGCTCAGCTTTTCGAGGGCAGTTCTAGGTCTAGTCGCCCTGATGCCCCCCCCCCCCCCCCATAACAACCAATCCGCGGCATAACCAATATAGGTTCAATGTAGATTGCAACAGACAAATGTTTGATTAATATTGATTGTAATAGACGAATGCTTGATTAATGTAGATGGACGAATGTTTGATTGATGTAGATTGTAATGGTAATGGACGAATGTTTGATTAATGTAGATTGTAACAGAGGAATGTTTGCTTAATGTAGATTGTAATGGACGAACGTTTTATTAATAAAGATTGTAATGGACAAATGTTTGATTAATATTGATGGTAACAGACGAATGTTTAATTAATATTGATTGTAATGGACGAATGTTTTATTAATGTAGACTGTAATGGTAACATTCGAATGTTTGATTAATAGATCAATATATTGTAATGGACAAATGTTTGATTAATGTAGATTGTAATGGTAATGAACGATTTTTACTTAATGTAGATTGTAAAGGTAATGGACGATTTTTGATTTATATAAATTATAATGGTAATGGACGAATGTTTGATTAATGTAGATTGTAATGGTAACAGACGAATGTTTGATTAATGTAGATTGTAATGGTAATGGACGATTTTTATTTAATGTAGATTGTAAAGGTAATGGACGATTTTTGATTAATATAAATTATAATGGTAATGGACGAATGTTTAATTAATGTAGATTGTAATGGTAACAGACAAATGTTTGATTAATATAGATGGTAACCGACGTTAGTAAAGTGTGTGTGTGGGGAGGGGGGGGGGGGGGGGGGGGGGAGGAGGGTTGGTGGGGGGTCATTCTGGTACTGGTATGCCAATTTTATATAGTGAAATGACTTAGTTATTTTTAAGGAAATTTAAGCCTGAAAAAAACACACAAAAAAACGTGTTTAACCTGGAAAAAAATGCTGTATACAATTAATCTTTTTGGTCGTAAACATGACTTTTTTTTTTATTAAATTTAAGCCTGAAATAAGGTAAATATTGGAAATTAGTACAAGTCATGACACTTTTTAGAGATATCTTCTTTTACAAAAGAAGTGTTTGGCCCTGAAAAAGGGACTTTTTTGTACGGTCCTAAAAAAGAACCGTTGTTAAAAAAAGAGATTTTACTTTTCTTACTTTTCTTTATTGTATTTTCGATATGTTTACAGTAGTGTCCAACCCCTCCGGTTTCATTATGTCCCCGCTTCAGCTGTGGATGAGTTGTTTTCTTCTTCTCCTTATCTGTAACCATTTGTACATTTATCTCTTTTTTCTATCTGTCTGTTTGTGATCATATTTTTTTTTTCTCTTCCATCCCAGGTCACCGGGATCCTTACCGGGTCCACTTGGGTTTTCATAGTTGTCTCTATTTTTTGTTTTTTTTAATGAAAGGTTATCTAGCTTTTGGTGTAAGATTTGTATCTCCTGCGTTTTATGTAAGGTGTTGACAATACCTTTCAGAGGTACTGACATTTCCCACTTCTACCAAGAAAGTTTCGACCATTTTCTGGTTCACATTTACAACTGGTGATGTGTAAAAGCTGTAGCTCGGTGATGGCTGACAATGTCTTTTTGCCGTATGTAGTCACTGTTGGAGCAGCATAAATACTGTATGAGCCATCATCAGCTGTGCGTGACGTGACGTCATATAAAAAGCTTAATTCTTGCTACAACGTTAGCTTAAAAACTAGTTCAATCCCGGTGTTTTGTGTTTTTTTTTTACTCGTTTATATCTTAATAATTAGTTATGCATTGTATTGTAAACACATATATTATATGAACTAAGGCATTGCCTCTCTTGGGAGTCGAACTTCAATTTCATAAGTATAGTAAACAAACAAATACTACATAAACTTTATAGTACATGTATTATGTATAGGAAACCATTGCAGTTGTTTCCATTATATATTTAATATGTATAATGTTTATCAAAGTTACACGTCTGACTATCAATCCAGGGGTCGTGAGTTCGAATCCCCGCCTGGCAACAGTCTCCGTGATGATTGATATACGACATTGTGTCTCATTATCATTCGTCTCTCACCACTGTGAGAAAGTGGGAAAGTTATCAGTTACTTGCGGAGATCGGGTGTGCTCGAGTACTGGTTAATCCCAGGACACAGTGGTTAGGTTAACTGATCGTCTGTTAGCCCTCGATGGCATAAAAATGACGCTTAATATTCAATCAATCAATCAATCAATCAATCAATCAATCAATCAATCAATCAATCAATCAATCAATCAATCAATCAATCAATCAACCAATCAATTAATCAATCAATCAATCAATCAATCAATTATCATAGATAAATCAAGAAGTAGATCTACATGAGTGTAACTTTATTCAGGGAACTATATCTCTAATTCTTTGGTTTGCAAAACAAAAGCAAACACTTATAGTATCATAAAGTTAATGGTTGTGCGACATATTGCACGTCTCTAACGAGCCTTTTAAAGACGTTTTTTTTTTGTCTCTCCCAAGTTATGGTCAGCCGATTTGATTCAAAATAATAAAGAAGCTGTCCAACACGTCTTTTTTAATCAGGCTACATAAGTGGATGCTGGTCACAAAAAAGTTTCAGGACTTCTTGACATGGGGTTTTCTTCTGTTGTTACTATGATGTTTCTTGCATAGTGATTCAGTATTCGGCCAATTTAAGTATTGAAGGATATTTGCCAACTTTTCAGAGGGCTCCGCATCCAAACGTTTAAATGTTCGTTCATATTCGGAATATTTTTTTTATTTTTTCCATGTAAGTGCAAAAGTTTCCTTAAAAGTTCTTACGCCCGTTTAACCAGTTATTAACATAGAAGACTTGTGAGATCTATTCCTATTGTTCAAAATTCTATAGTGTTTGATGTTGTTTTTATACATATATATATATATTATTTTTACATTCTTGTTGTACAATTGTTTACTGTGTTTTTTGTTTATTTTCATGTTATGAAGTTTTGTTCTTGTTATTTAGTTTGATTTGTGTTCGATATTGTTATATATGTATCGTATGTTTTGTTATGTTTATGTTCTTAGTTTAACAAAAAGAATGTAAAATGAATAACATAAATATATAATTTAACACCCTACTATGTACATTTTAACAACACAAATGCTAAGTTTGAACAAGAAAATGTGCTACACAATATTGCAACGTTTTTGGCCTGCCATCCTCGAATCCAGTTCTAAGCATATTTAAGTGAACAAAGTACCTTACTCAATATTAAAACATACCTGGTTGTGGAATAAAATTACGACTCACCGAACCTGTGTCTGGTGCTCGATCCGTTAAAGTAACTGGGACTATTAGTTTTATAGGTGAAAAAAATATGCTAACAACAAGATGGAAAAAAATAACAAAGACATGCATGTGTGTGCCTGCGTGTGCTGCATAGTTGATTAATTATTTTAATAATTTAAGTCTTTGTTAATGATGCATATGTTTTATTGACTGTTTCTGTGATGCTGTCGGATTTGTAATACATTATGAAATGAATCGGCATTCGAAACACCTCGCCAATTATCCTAACTAACACCGAAGGATGACGTTATTGGCCGAGTATGTACGATTGTTGAATCGGACGTAAACTGACATGTGCAAATGTCGGGCCTCAAAAACTTACCGTTCACAATAATATATAACTACCGGGCATTCTGAGTCATGGCGGAGGGGGTGTCATCGATTATGATGGATTGACGTAAATAAACACTTACTGGTGTACATGTGGGTAACACTTCATTGGACAGTTTTACAGCTATAATTTAATACCTCGCGCATATATATATATAATATATATAATATATATATATATATGCCACGGGATTAAGAAAAGTGGATATTTTGTTAATTGCTAACAGTGACATTCGTGGTAAACACTAGATAAAACGAAACAGCGGTTTCATGTTGTGTGTGAATAGAAATCACAAAACTTTGCGGAAGTGGTTCGTATTTATTTTTATTGAAAGAGTCACTAAATCGAAGTAAGACGGAAGTACGTATTAAACCTTTTTTTGTAACGATATTTAAATGATATTGCAGAAGCTGTGCCGATATTTAAATTGTATTGCAGAAGTTGTGCCAATATTTAAATTATATTAGAGGAGTTATATCGATATCTAATTCATATCGGAGGAGCAGTTATATCGATATTTGAATTATATTGAAGGAATTCTGTCGACATTTAAATTATATTGCAGGAGTTATATCGATGTTTGAATTATATTGAAGGTTTTCTATCGATATTTAAATTATATTGCTAAATCATAGTAGGACGGACGTACGTATATATTATAGTTATTTTTTTTATCGATATCTAGATTATATCTAAGGTATTCTATCGATATTCAAATTGTATTGGATGAGTTATATCGATATCAAATTTATATTGCATGATCAGTTAATATCGATATTTGAATTATATTGAAGGAATTCTGTCGACATTTAAATTATATTACAGGTATTCTATCGATATTTAGATTATATCGCTAAACCATAGTAAGACGGTCGTACGTATATATTATAGTTATTTTTTGTATCGATATGTGATTATATTAGTGGTATTTCATTAAACATTACTTTATATTGCAGGAGCTCTACCGATATTAATGATACATATTTCAAGAGAAGTGACAGTAAATTAAGAGAATCTGCAAGAGATATATCCGATCTGGTGTTTAAACTATAGTGGAGAAGTTATACCGATATAAATCGTATAGTTTGCATTATCATCAATATCCAAGCGATAGGAGGACGTCAATAGATATATAGCAATATCGTTATTAAGCGGGATTTTTAATGCTATATCGAAATTAAAATATAACACATGAGTTATATCGATATTAAAAAGACGTGTTAATAAAAAAAGAAAGAGAAATAAACTGGATTCGATATATATCGATATGAAGAAGATTATCCAAGAGGTATATTGACTTTAAAAATAAAAAAACGAGCAGCATATTTATATTTAAACAGACACAGTAAGTTACATACAGACTATTATTCGAGACCTTGCAGCCATCATAAATATCGGAATTAGCTACATACAAAGTTTCATGATGCTATTCAAAAGTTGGATTATTGTTTCCACGCTTCTATGCGGCATGTGTTCCGGGCAGAACTTCAGTCCTAACATCTGGTCCGTTGATTCAGGTATGTGTGTATATTTAATAAAATCTTTTTTAACATGCACGAGGGATTAATCAATAATTTTTCGGAAGGACGATATATCGTTTAAATGATAATTATCTTATGTTTTATAGCGATTTCTCAGTAAATTATTTTAATTTCATTGTTAAAAAAGTGAAGTTATAAATGATATTTCAATTTTCACAATCATAAAATAAAACAAAATACTTTTAGTAAGTTCTCAATTTAAGTCCACCCCTGAACACTGAATTTTGTATGCTTCACCGTTGCTTTGCCACCTTGACAATTGTCAATTTTTACCACCATTTCCCCTGGTAAAGCGGTGCCGGATTAATTCAGTCTGTAATGCACTTGACAATCTATCCAGGGGTCGTGAGTTCGAATCCGCTGATTCAAGTGGGGAAGTTATCAGTTACTTGCGGAGATGGGGTGTGCTCGAGTACTTGTTAACCTTTCAGGATTGGTTAGGTTAACTGATCGTCTGTCAGTCCTCGATGGCATAAAAATGACGCTAAATATTCAATCAATCAATCAATCAATCAATCAATCAATCAATCAATCAATCAATCAATCAATCAATCAATCAATCAATCAATCAATCCCTAGTAAAAATGCAGGACACACGATGATGTGGAAATACAATACAGTTAAACTGGTGTTAAGCAGACACTCATTGGGAAAGAGCAAAATTGACCCCTTAAGGCAGGTGGGCGTTTATCATAATTTAGAAAAACATTGAAGTCATGCTAGTTAAAACTCATAAAAATATTAAATTGATATTTCTATGATGTTGTTTTTTCATATATCTATCTACATGTATAAAACTGATGAAAATAAAATATATGTAATACAGTCTTAAGCAACCATTAAAGGGAAAGAGCAAAAATACGACTTAAGGCAGGTGGCTGTTCAATACAGGCTGATTTAAACTAAAATGATAAAAATGTTATAGAGCAAAATGTGGTTGTTTAAGACAAGTGGTTGCTTAATAGAGGTGACTGCTAATATATATATATATATATATATGTATATAAATATTTTGTAAGGTACGTACACCTCGGATCCACACATGACGGTCTGGGACATTAAAATAGTCACGTTATATCATGTGACAGCCGAACCTGTGCAAGCGGTCACTTCTATCTGGGAAATTAAAAGAAGCACGTTAAATAAATTAACTCTTCGTTTGAATATTTAGCATCATTTTATGCCATAGAGGGCAGCATTCGATCAGTCAACCTAACCACTCTTTCCTGGGTTCCTGGGAGGTTAACAAGGGGTGGTATTTACTAACCATTCTTTAGAATATTCTTCGATGAATTTTGAAAGCACACTTTGAGACCTTTTTTTGAGACCAAAATTTGCAAGCATGCAGGGACACCTACTATATAGTCATATAAACTATTACTATTTTTCTATCGGTCATGGTGATCCAGATAGCTAAGGTTGAAATTTGGATTTTCGAGCTCAAGTCTAAGAATATTCTCAAGAATGGTTGGTGAATACGAACCCATACTCGAACACACCCATCACCGCAAATAACTGATAACTTTCCCACTTGGATCATCAGCAGTAAGAGACAATTGACAATGAAATGCCGTATGTCAGTCAATACGGTGACTGACCGGACGGGGATTCGAACTCACGACCCATCGAGTGCTACCGACGGAGCTAACCGGTCCAACTTAAAAAAACAACAGCAACAAAGTAAAGCAAACATAGATATAAGAGATTGATAAATAATTAAATAGCAAAACAATGTCGGAAATATAATACGCATGGGGACCATTGACTGTCATTTGTCGTTCACAGAAATGGCGCAGTTTTTCTGTCAGAAGAACAAGACTCATTCCTGTCAGTTATCAATTAAAAGTTCACGTGTATGGATACGCCTTATGCAATTAATGCCATCTTACATGGCCACATGGCCGTTCTAATTAATTTTGATTGCAGATGTAAGAATGCCCTGTTACGTAATTAAATGATTATTATAATATTATTATCACCAGTGGTCCCGCGATTAGTAAATGAAAGTACATAAGAAATTACCATATTATAACATCTCTCTGTAACATAAAACGTCATTGTACTAATTCATCTGTCAGTAAGCGCGGTATATGGTAGTTGTTAATTATCAATTAAGCATGTCATTTTTGTTATATCCGACCTTTGCGCATGTATAAAAATGTCACCCAGCAATGCTATATAGTCATACGGAATCATCTTATTTTTACTACACAGAAATTATAAAAACTTTAGAATTGATTTAGTTGCGGATAATCTAAAGTAACGAAATCTCAAAATATGTCAACACTCTATAGTGCCAAACACCCTTCATCCCAACAATCTGAGGCACTCACCCAGGATCACTTTAGTCCGAGCCCAGCTCTGTCCAATATGAGAACGTTTGCCAGGAACATAGATACTGACGGAGCGCATGGCCCAGCGGTAGGACTTCGAATCTAAAATAGGGGGTGGGGATGTAGTTGGGTCACGGATTCAATCCTCCACGGTGTCATTGAGCAAGACACTTTATCCGTATGTGCTTAGTACTTGGTCTACCCAGGAAGACTTCGAGAGCAATTTATCTTCGTTTTAAAACCCCTTTTTCACAATCGACCATGTAAAATAAATAAGTTTAAATAAAGACTGACGGTGATTTTATTCGGATTCATTCTGAGGTCTTCCTTTACCAGTGAAAGTGCATGCCATATACAACTTGTTAGAAGATCTGCTGCCTTTGATTAATTCAAATTCATGACTACGGTCAAATACTGAGTACTTTGCCTAAAGTTATTGTGAATTAAATTGAATTCGTTTGTGTTAAAATGGCACCAAACCGCATAAGAAATGTCTTGGTTACCAAATATTACACAGACGTGTTAATATTCACGAAGCTACAAAACCTTATCGTCATGTTTTTTTATGCTTAGCAAATATGATAAAAAGCACACAGCTAACGTATGCTTTCCTGATATGATCCTGTTTTGTATTTAATAGGCCAGCGTAAATGTAAATACCCCAGCCCACAGTTAATGTGTTTTAATAGTTTATATAGAATTATACTTTTTACGGAATTTAATGCCATTTTCTATGTATTACACGTAACATGTATTACATATCATTCAGTGTCATTGGTGGAGATGAACGTCATATGCATATAGTCATGAACATGAATCTTAGCGGACCCAGTGTTCTTCCGCAAGTAACTGGTAACTTCTTTAGACCAAACTGGGCTTGAACTCTTGACCTCAGCGGCGAGTGGTTAAGTGACCGTTATAGATGGCACATTTGGTCATTCGGCCACGGATCTGTACAGGATTGTTAACCATGTACACAGAAACATGTTGATAGGCGTCATCTTTATATATTGATAGGCCTCATTTTCAAATGTTGGTAGGCGTCATTTTCAATGTTGGTAGGCGTCATTTTCAAATGTTGGTAGGCGTCATTTTCAATGTTGGTAGGCGTCATTTTCAAATGTTGGTAGGCGTCGTTTTCAAATGTTGGTAGGCGTCATTTTCAAATGTATGTGGTTTTGTTCCTCCTCCCCAAAATGTTATATATATATTAAATACGTACTCATTGTATTTGGGTATAAAATCAGCAAACAGATTTTTCAGATTATTAACAATTAAATTTATGCTCTTAACATCACGAATATAACCTAGTTCAAAATATATTTAATAAAATTTATATTAAAATACTGTTAGGAATGTTGTTCTGATATATTTAAGAAACTGACGTGAGTTATTAAAAAAGAAAAAAAAGTGATTAAAAAGATTAAAGTTATGCATATATATGTGAATTTACATAATAATAATAATTAACATTTTTACATGGCATGGACGAAATTGAAAGACGGGCGCTGAAATTATTTTTGACACTTCACACTGTATTTTTTTAACAAAGAACATTCTACGATGTTACTTGGTCATCGTGATAAATACAATTTCGATCACACGAGAAAGTTCATTTAATACACAATTACGTACATAATCAGTTGAAATAAAAACGTTAAAGTTAACATCCTGGAGGCAAATGACATATACTATCTGCGCGCTAACTCATATGATTGGTTATTTACAGTTATTGACAGGAAGTCGTGCTACTTCCGCATTCTGTGTGGAGATCACGTGTCAGTAAACGTCAAAATAAACGTTAAGTCAATAGTCAAAACATCTAGCATAAATGTGTATAATGCTCAACTATTTCCGGATTTCTCTTCGTAATAACAAAGACTTTAGGTACGCCTTAGTCTAAAGATGGTCTGGTGGATATGTCTAATTAGTTCATTAAGTCTACGCCTTAAGCATTCATTTTCTTATACACGTTAAGCCGGGCCCGATTAGATCAGTCGGTAGTGCGTCTGGCTATCAATCCAGGTGTCGTGAGTTCAAATTCCTGCTCGGTCACAATCTCCGTGATGGTTGATATACGACATTGCGTCTCATTATCAATCGTCTCTCACCGCTATTAAAAATGGAAAGTTATCAGTTACTTGCGGAGATGGGGTGTGCCCGAGTACAGTAACTTGCGGAGATGGGGTGTGCTCGAGTACTGGTTAACCTTCAACTGAGGATACCAGGAAACAGTGGTTAGGTTAACTGAACGTCTATTAGACCTCGATGGCATAAAAAAGACGCTAAATATTCAATCAATAAATCACACACGTTAACTTGAAGGGTCTCACCTATACATCGAGTTTTTTTTTTATCTAACTTAGCAGTAAAACGGCATACATATTTATACTAAACATCATATATCATGACCATTCTGTTATATTGTATTAGGTCTCTGTAGTATAAAGTTCTAAATACTTAAAATCACTCGTTGGTCAGTATAAGAATAAAACAGAATGCCGACCTGTGTATTAACGATTTTTCATAAATAAGATGAACTTCAAGGATGGAATTAACATTATCTTCGAATGGGGCCTTCTACTTTATGATTCAATAACATTCCATCATTACTGAACAGAAAGTCACAGGTGATGCATCTTTAAAGAAAGGCTACGTGGTCGGCTCGTCCGTGCGGTTACCTGTGCGATGATGTATTGCAGGAAGAGGGTCATAAAGACTACTTGTTGTCTGACCAAAAACGCTATTTACACATTGAAATCCCATCCTCTCCCACGCCCGGAACCAGTCATTGAATATGACATACGTATATATTACATATATGTAGATTATACGTATAAATTGAGGTTTACTTATATAAGTTGGTAATTAGTATCTCCCAGGGGCATAGACACAAATTTGATATTGGTGCGGTTAAATATTTTACAAATGCGTGCAGCATACAAAATAAATGTAAAAAAACTTCGGAAATAAGCTAAAAAATGTAAAATGTCGCACCCGTGACTACGCTCTACAGAGCATGGCATAGACTCTATATACGCTTTTAAAGATTTTTTTTCGCAACATTTCAATTATTTAACGGTAGCCTGCACACCTAGTCTAATTACCGTTCTTGTTATCCGCTAGGTGGCTAACGGTATAAGACATTATCTCTTTAAAGTCACTGCTTACTTCTCCACCTATCCAGATGTTGAATATTCATGGCCGTAAAACACAGTTCTTTACCAGTCACCAAAGAGACCCGATCGTACATACACGGCAAATTGTGACCGGGATTCGAACTCGGATCCCTGTAATAACAGTAAAAAGTTTTACCGAATGGAGCTAGTGGTTCCCGCTCAAGAATTAAGTAAAATCAAGGAAAAAATGTTCGGGTCTGAGTTACACGTGTATTGTAGCTGTCAGGAGATGATTTATGCCATCGTCTGCTGTTTAGCATATATTACTCTATATTACATCCCTATTTCAGAACCTACAAACAAGGTGACTGGCATCATGTTCTTCCGCGCCAAGGAACCAGCTAACAAAGCATTATGGGAGCTGGGAAACCAGAAGGAAGAAAAACAACAAATACACACGTTCTCGGTACGTGAAGCTGATGTTTTCAATCGTAATTACTCGAAAATACAACTTAAAGTATATCATGTTCTTAACATAACTTATCTTTTTAATGTGGTGAGGGTGGGGTGCCCGGGGGTTAACGCCATTTTCAGCACCTTTTGCGAAGGAAGTCTGAGCAGACCCCCACCCCCCTTCCCTGTCAATGCCTGGCGCACTTTCTCAAATGTATCATTTGGAACTGCTTCACGTAACTAATGTGTATAAAAACTGGGTATGGGTAAACTTGGCCTTTCCCTCGATTTTTGGCAATATCATTATTATCTATAATGTTGTATTAACATGAGAAAAGAAATAATCTTTAAACCATTTTTTGTTCCTTTAACATTAAACATTTAGGAGACAAATCATCCAATCAAATAAAGAAAATGAAAATAAAGAAAGAAAACATTGTTAAAATATCTGAGATGTGTCTGTAATGAGAGTTTCGTCCTTACGTAATGTTATGAATATTCAAAATACGATTTACTCTTTTGATCTTCTGATTTAACTTTCATGTTTCGTGTATCTTACAGCACTTCATGCCGAACCAACTGTCACATGCTATGAAGTTATCACACCTGGAAAGAAGCCGACGTTTAACACCGTCGCCGACGGAGAAAACTCGGGGTACGTAATCATGAACTTGCATTTCTGACTTCAGTGTTAAAAAAATTCGGTTCAAACCCGCTGCTTCTTTAAAAAAAAAGTATACATTTAACAATGTGAAAGGTTGTTAATGGCAATTACCAACGTATTATTGTTTTAAAATCATCTTTGTCTGTGTTTAACGGTTTTTTAAAAACGCATAGGTTTTATATAATACTTTGAGATTTCCTCAACTCAATTATTTAAAATGCTATAACTTGATATATATTGAACATTTTGCATGCTATCCTTTACCAAAGAGTAAAGATTTGTTCTGACTTCAATTCCGTGTGTTAATTTAAATATATTATGAGACTAAGTAATTATTTCGAGAAATTGAAATTTTTTAGTTGAGGAAAATCTCAACATGAGATGTTTAGTGAAACCGGTGATTTATTGAATGAAGAAGACCTCATATTTAGACCGATTATAACCACCGTCCTTCCTGAAGTAACTAGCAAAATGTTTCAGAAGTTTGTACCGAACAGGGCTCGAACCCACGGCCTCGCCGATGAGACGGCGTAAATATTATAAACATTTTTTGCGACTGGTAGTGTAGCATATTTTGTCACATTTTGAATAATGCAATATATTATATTCACAGATACATCTACAGTTGCGACTATAAAGTTTGGAAAACGGAAATCTTTTACCAAAGCCAAGAAAAAACAAACAGCGACTCAGCAACAAGAAGCGTATCTTAGCACGAGCGATACAGATAGGCCAATCATATCGTTGGAAACACTTCCCACACGTCATAATAATAATGGCCGGAAAAGTTTTCTCCTTGACAACGTCCCACCGATGAAAGGGTCATTTGCAAACAATATATACAATAAAGCAGGAACAACGGAAACTATAAGTGTCAAACACGAAAACCCAAACCGAAGAACTAACATTGAACCATTAATAGCAAGTAATCTTGTCTCCAGCGACATACAGACTGCCGACAATTCCAATTTCAGATCATTTCCATTTCTTCCGGCAGCCTCTGCAGCTGACCCTGCTGATACAATCCAACAATTTGACCCAAACTCAATCCAAGCATCAGTAATTAACAAATCAAAAGTTGACTTATCACAGCTAGGAATACGGAAAGAAAATGTTCCAAATAACGCTTTCGCTGATTTTGGAATATTTGGAGCAAAGAAAATTAGTCCAAAAGCCAAAACTGTTGCAGATGGTGGGTTGAATAAAACCAGAAATGGGATTACTGGTGAGAACATTTCCAAACAATCAACCGGTATTAACTTTGGATTATTTAAAGATAAGGCAAATGAGAAGAAGGTTGATAAACCAGTTAGACCGTTCCCGTTCAGTCAGATTGAAGGACATGAATCACAAACACATAAAAGACCTACAATGAGCGTGTCTGGGAAGTTTGTTGATCTTTCCAAAAAGCCAAGGTTTCGAATAAAATCGAAATTTATTGACAAGAGTGACCGCACTAAACCTGATATGAAGGCCACTGGAAGTTTCATTGACATGTCACGCAAACAAAAAGCGACTTTTACTGTAACACCAACAACCTCACAAACACCCGTCTTGCAAGGAATCGCACTCCCTGGTGTTCTTGGCAGCTCAAACTCTATCCTTAACGTTAAATCAAATTCTAATTCTGGACAAATAACAAGGAAATCTGTAAGTTTCGGGAGCTTTAGCAGTGGTTCCTCTAATGGTAATCCAAAAAATTTGAATTTTGTAGAACTCGTGAATAACACTCCTAAAAATGTTGGTCAGTATAGTACAGCTGTTGTTGAACCGGAAACTACCATTGTTACAACGGAAAGTCAGTTCGGGAGTGTCCAGGAAACAACAACAATAAGCACAGACACTGTAAACGACATTGATATAACCACTTCTAGTGGAAATTTGGTAGTAGATAACATTTATCCACAGGTTCCATTTCCTATCAACAACCAAGTCAACGCGATTGGTGAAACAACCAAAAACAATTTTAAAGAAGGGTTAGATATATCAAGTGGTAACAATCCCCAATTCAACAATGTTAAACATGTTGTCAAAGACAACAGCGTTTCTAACAATATTGATACGTCGCTTAAGGGAATAATACAACAAACTAGTTTTAATACAAATATTCCAAAAGATACATCCGTATTTGGTGTGAACAATAACAATGAAATTGGCAACAAAAATAACCTCAATATCGCAAACTCAGTTGTTGCCAACGATATTGTGAATGATAAAGTTAAACAGACTGCAGACAACAGAATGAATGCTAATGTAATACCACCCTTGGCCGGGAATATAAACAAAAACATTCCATCGATAGAAAACAACAGAAACAATGCTAAAAATATAAATTTTCCACTGAAAACGGACGCCAACAAAGCTAATGAGAATACCATGGACCCTCCGTCAACATTTGTAAATACTGCTCGTGTAAATAATGACATCGTTCCTAGAAACCCAAACTGGCAAAGTAGCAACAATGACCGTCTGAGAACTGAGCCAAGTGTACAAGTAGTGAACCCAAACTCACAATTTGATCAAAATGGTAGACTTGTTTCCCTCAATTCAAAAATAGGTCCAGCCAACAACAATGCTCAAATACCGACAAATGGTAATCAAAATGGATTTATGAATAATGGAAATACATTAAATCGTCCTCCAACAAACAATGGCAACATACCGATAAATGGTAATCAAAATGGATTTATGAATAATGGCAATACATTAAATCGTCCTCCAGCAGACAATGGCAACATACCGATAAATGGTAACCAGAATGGATTCATGAATAATGGCAATACATTAAATCGTCCTCCAGCAAACAATGGCAACATACCGATAAATGGTAATCAAAATGGATTTATGAATAATGGAAATACATTAAATCGTCCTCCAGCAGACAATGGCAACATACAAATAAATGGTAACAAAAATGGATTTATGAATAATGGAAATACTTTAAGTCGTCCTCCAGCAAACAATGGCAACATACAAATAAATGGTAACCAAAACGGATTCACCAATAATGGAAATACATTAAATCGTCCTCCAACAAACAATGGCAACATACCGATAAATGGTAACAAAAATGGATTCAATAATAATGGCAATACTCCAACAAACAATGGCAACATACCGATAAATGGCAACCAAAATGGCTTTACGAATAACGGGAATACATTAAATCGCCCTACAGCAAACAATGGCAACATACCGATTAATGGCAACCAAAATGGCTTCACGAATGATGGAAATACATTAAATCCTCCTACAGCAAACAATGGCAACATACCGATAAATGGCAACCAAAATGGCTTTACGAAAAACGGGAATACATTAAATCGTCCTCCAGCAAACAATGGCAACATACCGATAAATGGTAACCAAAATGGATTCATGAGTAATGGCAATACATTAAATCGTCCTCCAGCAGACAATGGCAACATACCAATAAATGGTAACCAAAATGGATTCATGAATAATGGCAATACATTAAATCGCCTTCCAGCAAACAATGGCAACATACCGATAAATGGTAACCAAAATGGATTTACGAATAATGGGAATACATTAAATCGCCCTCCAGCAAACAATGGCAACATACCGATAAATTTTAACCAAAATAAATTTATGAATAATGGCAATACATTAAATCGTCCTCCAGCAAACAATGGCAACATACCGATAAATGGTAACCAAAATGGATTCTTGAATACTGGAAATACATTAAATCGCCCTTCAGCAGACAATGGCAACATACCGATAAATGGTAACCAAAATGGATTCTTGAATACTGGAAATACATTAAATCGCCCTTCAGCAGACAATGGCGACATACCGATAAATGGTAACCAAAATGGATTCACAAATAATGGCAATCCGTCAACAATTAATCAGGCCAACATACCGATAAATGGAAACCAAAATAGATTCTTGAATACTGGAAATACATTAAATCGCCCTTCAACAGACAATGGCAACATACCGATAAATGGTAACCAAAATGGCTTCACAAATAATGGCAATCCGTCAACAAACAATCAGGCCAACATACCGATAAATGGAAACCAAAATGGATTCACGAATAATGGCAATCCATCAACAAACAATCAGGCCAACATACCGATAAATGGAAACCAAAATGGATTCACGAATAATGGCAATCCATCAACAAACAATCAGGCCAACATACCGATAAATGGAAACCAAAATGGATTCACGAATAATGGCAATCCGTCAACAAACAATCAGGCTAACATACCGATAAATGGAAACCAAAATGGATTCACGAATAATGGCAATCCATCAACAAACAATCAGGCCAACATACCGATAAATGGAAACCAAAATGGATTCACGAATAATGGCAATCCATCAACAAACAATCAAGTCAACATACCGATAAATGGAAACCAAAATGGATTCTTGAATACTGGAAATACATTAAATCGCCCTCCAGCAAACAATGGCAACATACCGATAAATGGTAACCAAAATGGATTCACAAATAATGGCAATCCATCAACAAACAATCAGGCCAACATACCGATAAATGACAACCAAAATAGATTCTTGAATAATGGAAATACATTAAATCGCCCTTCAACAAACAATGGCAACATACCGATAAATGGTAACCAAAATGGATTCACAAATAATGGCAATCCGTCAACAAACAATCAGGCCAACATACCGATAAATGGCAACCAAAATATATTCATGAATAACGGTAATCAACCAGATAACAAAGCAGGTCAAATACAAAACCAGACTGACCAATTATCTATTTTAAATGGTCAAATAAGACCGATCGGTCTAACGGAAACAAACGGTCAAATTCTTGTACCGAGCGGCCTTGTTCCAAATGGTCAAATACCAACAGTTCTAAATGATGGACAGTTCACTGTTTCAATTGAACAAGAGCCTTTTCAAAATGAGCAAATTACCAGTGTGAATGGTGGAATGCCAATTCAAAATGTCGGCACTCCTGTTCAAAATAACCGAATACCTTCTTCAAACGGAAATATGCCAGTTCCTAATGGTCAACCATCTATTACAAATGGCCAGTCACCAATTTCAAACCTTCCAATGATTAATCTAAATAGACAATTTTCCAATGGTCAACAAATGACAAATGGCCAAAAAAATGAGTTTAATGGCCAAGTAACATTAAATGGGCAAGTTGGCTTAACAAATGGTCAGCAAAGACCTATTGTTCCAATTGTTAACAGACAACAAGTTTTGAATAATCAACAATTTACACAATCACAGCAGGCTCCTGTTGGGATGCAAATTCCGAACACGCAAACAAATCTACTTAACAATCAGTTTCAAACATCGAATATGAACAATAATCAAAACGTTCAAAATGGCGGTACAGTTCGAATACCGGGTCCTAACGGACCAATTGTTGTACCAGTCAATCAAATCCAAGGACAGAACTCTCAAAATATACAAATGCTATCCAATAATCCATTTCAGGTGAATAATCGTGTTGGTAGACCAAACTTACTAACAGAAAACAACAATGGCTTTACGCAACAAAATGCATTACAAAATAATATTCCTAACGGTTTCCAAATTGGTCTAAATCCATTCCAAAACGGACCTAACAATTTCCAAAATGGTATGAATTCTAATTTTCCAAATATGCAAAATAATTTTAGAAATATGCCATTCAACAGAAACCAGTTGAATAACAGATTTTTTCAAGATCCAAGATTCATAAATAGATTTTAACAACACAAATTGATAGTCTATCCCAGTCATTGATATCTCCCGAATTGGGTCTGTCATACCCCAATAAAAAAACCCCAAGGAATTCTATGCCTATCCCACAATTCATAGAACTTTAACGATTACCAAATTGTGACGTCATTCAACTTTCGCTGAAACAACTGTCAGACCAATCGACGTGCTAAAATTTCACTGCTGTGTAACGTATCCAAACGTGGAGAACTGGATCCGTTCAGCGTCCAACTCAATCTTGCTCGCTTGACGTCTTTCGATTAGGATTGGCTATACATTAAGTTCTAGATATAGTTGGAATAAATCCATTCTTTATAATGTGACATTTAAAATGCTAACTCACTGCAATCATACGTTGCATTATATGACCAAAATATAATAAATTCCGATCACATGACTCGAGACCAGAGTGCTTGCACCGAGTCTCCAGTTTTACGCACCTCAAGACTCGCAAGGAATACAAGTTTAATAACGTGATATAGTTTTAAATATAAGTTAGAAATAGGACCTCAAATTTAAAACATTTTAATTAGTATGTCTATATAAGTAATAAAGCAAGCATGTGTATCTCAAATGGGGATTATTTTTGGTTAATAATGCCAGATAACGAGAGCTAAATATTGCTCGGCATTCCAGCAAAGGCGTGTAACTGTGTAGTTACAATAAATACGTCCCGAAACTGAATTGTTAACCCTGAATTTTGATAATTACAGGCGGTTCTGAAAGTTGGGCATGGTTGTTTTCTATAAAAAAAAAACATGCTTAACAGCAATACTCACTGTTCAGCTAGGTGTATGATACATTACTTGTTTAGTAATTTCTACAATTAGAGTTATTGTTATCTTGAAAGCCGAGGCTAATTACCCGATAACACTCTTAATATAGGCATTGATTCACTACCTGTTTCATTTTCAAATACACGTGTAGTATATTTGTTTATCTATGTGTTAATCTGTATATATAAACTTGTGTAATTTATTGACTGTTTTAAAATATTTGCATAATAAAATGTTGAAATAACTAATCTTCAGAATTTGTTAAAATGAACAAAACCATTTTACGCATTTTAATGCATTATAATATACTACCAATATACATGTAAAGCATTATGATTTACTAGCAATATACATGTAAAGCATTATAGTTAACTACATATATACATGTAATGCATTATAATTTATTACCAATATACATGTAAAGCATTATAATTAACTACATATATACATGTAATGCATTATAATTTACTACCAATATACATGTAAAGCATTATACTTAACTACATATATACATGTAATGCATTATAATTTATTACCAATATACATGTTAAGCATTATAATTAACTACATATATACATGTAATGTATTATAATTAACTACATATATACATGTAAAGCATTACAATTAACTACATATATACATGTAAGGCATTATAATTTATTACCAATATACATGTTAAGCATTATAATTAACTACATATATACATGTAATGCATTATAATTAACTACCAATATACATGTAAAGCATTATAATTAACTACATATATACATGTAATGCATTATAATTTACTACTGATATACATGTAAAGCATTATAATTAACTACATATATACATGTTATGCATTATAATTTACAACACTGATATTTTAAATTTCCCTATAATTATGACCCATGTCGAGTGTATTAATAATAATATATAATTTTTATTAATACACTCGACATGGGTCATGTTTATAGGGAAATTTAAAATATCAGTCTTGATTAACTAACAATTATGTTTTCAACGTTCATGTGTATAGGTGGCATAAGGTGTCCGCCATTTTATTTTATCATGTGACTGAAAGTTGTTAAAAAATGGCGCCTTATTATGTCAGAGGTCTATTGCAAAGCATAAAGGCCGAGGTGATCAGATTACAAGAAGATGGTCGCAGGTACAATTCGATTATACTAGGTTGTTTTTGTTGTATGGTATTTAGCGTCGCTTACAACAATCTTTCAATCATGTCACGGCGGTGTCCACTAAAACAGTTTTCAAGCGCTGCCACACTACAGTATCGTGATATAATCTAAATATCCTGAAAGATTATCTGGCTCCAATTTCTCTAAACATCTCAACTTGAGATTTTTCCAAACTCAGTTTTTGAGATGCTAAAACGTTATTTATAGCAGAGACATAATACATGCGTCTATGCGTCTATGTCTCTGTTTACAGTGATCATTTTGTATGCTATACTTTTCATGTTTTTCATTTTTTACGTCTTGGAAGACTGTTCTCTTTTTGACATAAAGCAATTTACCCGAGGTACATGAAAACTTCCACAACGATATCGACTATTATAAGAATGTGTATTGGAGACGAAAATAAAAATTACCATGTAGGTAAGATGGACACTATTATTAAAAACAATGAATATGACATAATCTCAGTTGTTTTACTCTGTTTTCAACATTTAGCCAACCAATATCACTGAAATCTGAGGCTTTAAAGGAAGTTCTACAACCATAACCATGAATGAATCTGACAACTTTGTTTTGAATAATATATTACTGTAATTTGTTTCTAAATTGTTTTGGGATGCCATTTTGGGATACCATGATGAGGATTTTTTCTGAGGTTCATTCATAAAACAATGGTCTTCTCTATAAAGAAACTTCAACCTAGAGTTATTATTTAACAATAATATTAACAATAAATGTGGAAGAAAGATCATTATTCAAAACAATTCCAAGCTACTTAATATATCCTTATGACCCTATAGTGTGCCCATTACAATGTGTATTGCCTCTTTCAAACTTTGCTAACTTACTCTAAGAACCAAATAAAATGCATTCAGTTTTACCAAGATGCAAAGATAATTTGTTGTCAACTAACCATTTACTCAAATTTTCAAGTTCATTTCTAAGTACATTTCTTATAACACCAGGTTCTTTGTGTGAGAATGATAGTGCTACCATCTGCATAAAAGATTAATGTTCCTATTTTACTTATGCTGACACCTTATATCATTGACAAAACATAAAAAAGCAATGGACTCAGGATATTTCCTTGAAGAACGCCGCATGAAATGTTCATGAAATTTGACATTGTACGATTAACGTTTATAGTTTATTTACGACCAATCAAATAAGTTTGAAACCAATCAATTGACTCCACCCCAACCCCAAACCAATTTATTTTAATTTACGACATAACATTTCATGATCAACTGTGTCAAAAGCTTTCTGAAGCTCCAACATAATCATTCCTGTATAAAGACCCTTTGAATTTATCACTAATTCATTATACGACAGAGTTTGGGTTTAAATTTCTTTTAATATCATTTATGTATATAATATATCTGTTTAATACACATATTACTATATATAGTAACAAAAATGGGCGTGTTTTAAGCCGGTTATTGCCTTCGCGCGCTGATTATCACTTATCGGCCCGGGCCGAAAACTCATAATCATAAACGGCCCGGTGAACGCGTGCGCATGAAACCGATGGCCACGTAAAACGTCATCATTGTCATTTTGTTTTCAGCATGTTGGTATATCCTTTCACGGATAAAAAGTAAATGTTCTTCTTTAAAGAAAATCCCTGATATGGTATTAAATGTTTGTGTACATTATTTTATTATTTCCATTCTGTTTATAATCTGAACAAATCAAGGGAAGCAACTGCATAGCGACCTACATTTGAAACTGAAAAGCAAATAAATATCTTAAAATACGACGTCAACGTCATAATGGCGCAATCGCTCAGTTGGTCAACTTGCACGTCATATTACATTTTATCAATCTGAACGTCGGGTGTTCAAGACGCATCAATGACGTTTTTTTTTGTTTTAAATTAAAATTTTTATTATTATTATTTTTCTTTGATTTTATACTCGACTAAAATATAAATAAAGTATGTGTACACATAATTTAGAAGCACGTGAAATAAAGAGGTTGATTAACGGACATCATGAGCATTGCCTTGTAGTAGTAAGCGAAAACGTAATTACTCCAGAGTTTGGGTTTAAATTTCTTTTAAAATCATTTATATATATAATATATCTGTTTAATACACATGTTACTATACATGGTAACAAAAATGGGCGTATTTTAAGCCGGTTATTGCCTTCACGCGCTGATTATCACTTATCGGCCCGGGCCGAAAATTCACAATCGTAATCGGCCCGGTGAACGCGTGCGCGTGAAACCAATAGGCCTCTCTCAAATTATATGCATGCCAGACATTCCATTATCCTAGCGAAGTTAGGAGCTCATCACACTATCAGCTGATTAGCAGACGACTTTAACTACATATGAAAATGGCTACATCCCTATCAACTTGGGATGATATTTTGAGACCTGGACAAAATTGTTTTGTTCCATTTTGGATATCATATAGCAGATCAGATTCTTCTCTTGATTTTCATAACATTATTAAGGGACCTGTGTAATAAACAAATTGTATAAAGCAAAATAAGGCGAGATGGAGGACTACATTGCAATGTAAGTTATCATGTTTAGTGGTAAGTGAAAACGTAATTACTCCCTTTAAGTGGCGCAACCGAACATGTGTATTAAAGACATTAATACACGACAGAGTCGGGCCGGGAGGTGATAATCGGCCCGAATTCATAATGGCCCGAGGGCTTTATTCATTTTCCGGGCCGATTATCACCTCCCGGCCCGGCTCTGTATTGTATTAACCTCTAAGTACGCATAATTTAGAAGCACGTGAAATAAAGAGGTTGATTAACGGACATCATGAGCATTGCCTTGTAGTGGTAAGTGAAAAAGTAATTACTCCCTTTGAGTGCCGCAACATGTGTTTTAAAGACATTAATACGTGACAGAGCCGGGCCGGGAGGTGATAATCGGCCCGATTATTACCTCCCGGTACGGCTCTGTCGTGTATTAACCTCTAATTAAATAATACGTTGTCCCGGGAAAGAGAGACTGATAGTTTTTTGTCGAGGTTTAAAGTCACTCCGGATGGCGGCCTTTGCTCAGATTTCGAAAACGCAAAACCAAATAATCGTGGAAAAACTACTGAAGGACTTTTAAGAAGATGCATGGAACAGCAATTTCTTTGCATGTTTATCTGTGGGATACAGCAATGCCCATATGTCATTCCTGTTATCAGATGCACATGTGGAAATGCCCAAACTCACTAGCATCGGCCAACACTACCGTTTGCTTGGTGCACCGATTGCCAGCTTTGTAAAGGAAGCGATTTTAACGACTGGAAAGCCAGTAGAACAGTTTACAGGCGATCAAATTGCAGCATTTAGGCGCCTCGAAATATTTATGAAAGGTATCACGTTTGAAATATTGCTATAATTTACAATGTTTAATTTTAAGTTTATATTGATGATTCATCATTCACTTCATTAAAAATATTTTACTTTTCACGAGATCTATCATGGACGTATAGTAATGTAGCGAATATGCTTAAGTCGATAACAACAGCCTTGCTGTTAAGCTAGGTTTTACAGCGACATGGCTGAAGTGCACTGACTGTATTCGAAGTTGAAGAACGAAGTATGGGGTTAGTAATTGAATTGGTCACTGCTGTCACTTTAATGGTGACAAGTTTAATTTTCGAACTGTATCTGCAGTTCTCTCTTTCCTAGGGATGGGGATATGGCCAGGAAATGCAGGAAGCTACAGGCTACGGAGCTGATTGAGATTTTATCTCGTTTCAAGCATCTCATCTTAAATATATATAACTCAAGATTACAAATTAAATTTCTTTCTTTGCACAATAAAAGTTTCTACAAAATGAGATTAATTCCTAGCAAATTGTTTTTATAATTGTTGAATAACTTTGTAAATCTGTATACTGCAACTTAAAACAATAACAGAAGTACTTTGTATTTAGTTTAAACTGCAATATTTGTAATTTAAGATCATTTTGCATGTTTAATACATTATAAAACATACGGTTACATGCAGCTAACGTTTCATGTAACTTACTGTATTGTATTGAGACCGTATGTAAACCTTTGACTTCAGTTGGTTTTTCTCTTGTGATACTCTTGATTCCTTCAAGTAGAAACTTGGCCTAATTTGTATATATATATATATATATATATATATATATATATATATATATATATATATATATATAAACAGACATGTTGGAAGTTATGGGGTATCTGTATAAAACAGTGTTCTGGGGTTTAGTTGGGAACTCTTTACTTTTTATATATACGGTATATATATATACCCCGCATTTTGGCCCCAGAACACTTTTCAATATCTCTGTGTGATCTTCCTATCGTATCCTCCCTCCAATCATCGGCCAGTGCTCTGCCACTGGACCACGCAACTGTTTTTTTGTTAAAAGCACACTCCAAATTAAACTGAAATTTAACACAAAAGCTAAATCAATTCAATTAATAACAATCTCAACTAATCGTATCTTACCATAGAATCTATTTCTCACCAATAAAATAAGTTTAAATACAAAAACTTGCGACAATTTATAAATTCCGTGTAACTTTAATTTACGAGAGCACGTAATTTGGAACCAGGATAATCCGGCACCATTTCAAAAAGGCCATGGAGAATCCGGTCCCAAGATTATCGGCCTATGGAAAATCCGTCCCATTTAGCATGTCCATCCGGTCCCACTTTTTATTTTTGTTTTTATTGCAATATCATGGTTATTTATCATAAATTTATACTACATAGATAATATATATGATTGCACGCAGTTATTAATTCATGAAATAAACATAAATACGGATAACTTGATAATTTGTGTTGCACCTTGTACAAACAAATTAACATTTTTATACATCATTGATTGATTGATTGATTGATTTATTGAATATATGTCGCCATCGAGGGCTAACAGACGATCAGTAAACCCATCCACTGTTTCCTAGGATCCTGAAAGGTTAACCAGTACTCGAGCACACCCCGCCAACTTCGCAAGTAACTGATAACGTTCCCACTTGAATCAGCGGTAAGAGACGAATGATAATGAGACACAATATCGTATATCAATCATAAAGGTGACTTTTGCAGGGTAGGGATTCGAACACACGACCCCTGGATCGATAGTCATTTTATATGTTTCAGATGGACTATGCATATCCTTGCTGATACAATACTACTGAATATGTCAGCAATCGTGTCAGACCCGGTCGAGTACGTGCAACCACGTTACGTAATCGTCGCGCTAAATACGTTGTTGTTTTTTTTCACCTACGTAATCGTTTCTTACCTGCAACCGACAGTACTCCTTGGCGTTATGGTGTTCATGAACAGACGATGATAAACCGTTTGTTTCCATTTGTGCTCGTACGACTTTATGTTTAAATGGACATTTTCAACTTTCAGTAAATGTTCTTATTTCAAAAGTTGATTCAAATAGCAAACCCCTGTGTGGTTCCAGGGAGCCATGAGTGATGGCAAGAATATGATCACTGTGGCTTATGCATGTCGTAAGAAGCGACAAATTGAGTAATACGGTAGAATTTGCTGAAACTCTGCAGTTCTGCAGGTATCAAGGTTCTAGGTTCATTCCGCATATTCATTTGTTGATGAATTTTTTTAATCTGTATGTTAATTTGTTGTTTTTGTACATGTAGAATGAACCTGGAATCTTCCTTCCTGTTGGCGTCGAACAACCTATAATGTGTTGGTACGCCGTAAAACCCTATTCATTCATTCAAATAGCAAACGTATCTGTAAAAATGAGAAAGAGACAAAAACTGACCTGTACGAAGATAACATCAACGACAGTGTTCTTTTAGCTGGCAGATATTAACGTGTTTTCCAGATAATAATATATCATACTAGAGGTGAATTCCCTGCATTTTCTTATTTAACAAAGGTTTCTTAAGAAATGCTCAATAAATTAGAATGGTTCCTATTCCAAAAGGTGTTTAAATATTGTATTTTTCAGATTATATTTTAAAGATAGAATGTTCATAAACTTGTTTATTGCATTGCTTTGTTAGAGTGAAAGAAGCCTGGTATGTAGACGATACACAGTTTCCAGTTTGTATTAATTATAAGTAATAAAACATAATTCTGAAACATATATATTACTGCCAGAACCCTTTATGAATAAAAATAAGACCACAGCATTCAATAAAATGCATATATTTGCAAATAACGCTAATTTCCCCCCTGATTTTGGCGACCATTTTGTCCCTTATTTCGACCTTTAGTAGCTGAACCAACCATATTTCTACTTGGTTTTATCCCCAAAACATGTCATACAACACACATTAAATTCTTACATTTTACAGTGTTTGTTGATCATAATAATATATAATATAACATGAATTTCAATACATGGCGGCCATTTTGGTGTCCATCTTGGAGCTGTGACCAAACGCCCTAACAGTCATTAGTAAGAAATGAATTTTCGGACCCAGTATACATTTTACCTCTCTAGAAACAAGTCTCAAATCTATTAGACATAAAAAATTTAAAAAAACACCTCCCTAGCTCTGGGACTATTTCTGGAGGAGGCGGTGGACGATGATTGTGGAATAGCGCTGAATAATTGCGAAATCCGTGACCAGCGGTAAGAAAACGTTGTTTACGTTTGTTGATAATTTTTGAGAAATCTGAGTCAAGCAAGATTGTGTAATATGTCTGATCACTCGGCAACCACCGAACTTTTACAGACAGTAGACATTTTCTTAATAACAAGGAATTTTTGGTTATTACATTGTCCATAATTTTTGTTTTGCGGTCTGTTTTGTTTTATCTTTTTCTTCTTTTTTTATTTTTATTAATTAATTCATTTCCTTTGAGTGGGGCGGGGCATTTTTAGTGGGTGTGGGGGTGAGGGTTAGTGGGGGGTCTTGAACGTACCTTCTTATATACTGTGGAGATCATAGAAATAGGCGGAACTAGTTCACTGTGAATAACGGGGAGAGAAATAAAAAGAAAGAAAAACAACAGAAAATAAGATACCCTTCTTTATCCTGTACAATGTCCCTAGTCTGAATCCGCACCTGGTAAAATATTATTTTCTATTGTAATGTTTAAAACATGGTGTGTTTTAATTTGGTATCATATATTTCATTTTCATGAGTTGACTGAAAAACAACACTGTATGTCTCTGAAAAAAAAATCATGTGTAACAACAATCAACACGTGTTAGATAGGCGACCTCGGAGGGTACGGCGATTGCACTTGGACCATTGGTGTAGGAGCGTTTCAATCATTGGGGGCCAACCTGAGGAAAAGGCGTATGAGGATGTACTTCAAGGCTCCAAAGTATATGCTGAAACTGAATATTGTGGGGGAGGGGGTGCAGTGGACTGTGTGGACTGAGTTACAATATGTACAAGGTGGTTTATTAAAATAACATAAAATGGCCTCTTCTAATAAACGATCGATATGTAAAAGCTCCATTCTTAATCCTTTAAACGGCCCATTAAGTAATCAACATTGCATTGTAGCTTGGCTATTTTTTAGACGTGTCAAAAAATCAATTCACTCACTCGCCAAAGAGCTACTTGCATCACGTGATACTTTTTGCGCGAAATCTTTCGACCAACCAAGATCCTTCGTTATTTTCCGGATGCATCATGATTGGTTAAAGGTCACATGACAGTACACCCGAACATAGACGAGAAAAATATCCCGCTCATTTCGCACTGTTACTTCAAGCAGTAAGGACGTATTGTGTTATTGGATTTGGGATGGTAGCGTGAGTTAAAATGTGTTTTGTCTGTTTTTTTGTGATATTTTATTGCAATTGTATCGCTTTCATTTCGTTTAATAATGTTTTGTGAAATTTCCTAACGTATATGTAGTCATAAACAGAAATCTACACTTCGAACTTAGTGTGCGGCGGCCATTGTTTCAACACAATCGCATATATGTATTATTAATATTCATGAACACATTCAAAAGGCATTGGTTTACTAGCTAAATTACCTAGCTTGCTACCTGCAATTATATAATTAGTTAACCTTGGGGGAAATCCGTTTTTATCTGATTGAAACTTTTTTAAACTGGCAATCCCGATAGCCATGGCGGGCACATAAGCCCCAATCTATTGAATATCATTTAATGAAATAGGAAGCTGACTAAAAACAACATCACAGTCGAATAGTACAGATAAAAAATAAACCAGAAAAGCAAAACTCAGTGGAGAAATCAACTCTCTCAATGTCAATATGAATGTGTTGTTAGTTATCTTTTATATAAATACAAATCATTTACAGGTCACCATCTACGGGTATATCCTTGGTTATGTCGTCTGCGAGGCAGGTTTTGTGTGATTGTCCAAGCAGACGCTCGAAGTTGCAGCACCAGCGGAAACTTAAAAAATTACATGCAAGTCAGATTTTTTATGTTATTCTTTCATCCGTATGCATGACACAAATTTGTTCTCATTAGAAAGTATGTCGACGGTCTAAGATTGATTATTTGGTTGTTGATAGTTCAAAACAAAAAAGATTTCAAGTGACAAAATATTAAATTGATGTACCGGAATTGTATATATCAATATGTACTGAGCTGGGACAATACAACAAATAAACAACCTGCATGTGTACTTACAAGTTTCTGGTTTAAGTAATATCCATTATGTTTTTATCTTTTCTTGTAGCTATATGGCTATTTTCCTATCTTTTGTATGATGGTTACCAATATATTTTAAATAACCAATGAAATGCAGGTTACTCATATTTTGTGAAATCTGGATCCCCACTCTAAAATGGTATTTGAAATTTGCTGAGCTATGCTATATTTGTCAAATTAAAATATTCAAATAAACCTTTTATTTTTAGAAGTTGCAAGGAAATGGCCCTGCGCTTTGTTGTATTGTTTGGTAAGCAGTAAAACAGAAATGGTTACAGTACCGAACTTCAGATGGTGAGTGTTACAATATCCTGTTCTCTACTCAGTCGTTTTGTCATGTTTATAACCAGCTGTTCGTTATCATTATTTTTTTCATAATAAGTAATTCACTTCATATGTTTTACTGACGGTATGAAAATGAAACGTTTGTTTAAATATTTATCGTCATTTAATGCCATCGAGGTTAACAGACAATCAGTTAACATAACAACTCTTTCTTGGATGCTAGAATATTCATTAATTATTACTCGAGCTCAACAATCTCAGTGAGTAACTGATTACTTTCTCACTGGAATCAGTGGTGAGAGACGAATGACAGTTAAACTCAATGTCATATATTATTTACTACAGTCAGATTGGGATTCAAACTCACAACCCATGGGTTATATCTTAGTCTTATACTTGTGTTATCAATTAATGATATATTGTTAACATGGTTTTTAAAATTGTTATGCCATAATGACTTAAAATGCACAGAGTTCATGTTTAATAACTCATGTGTTTCTTGTGCTGCCATATTTGTCTCACTCAATGTAATTTTTTTAGACATTTTCAATGTCCCTCTTCTCATTTTACTAATTTTTCATAAATCAATTCTTAGCACTGTCCACACTGTTTAAATAAAAAAACTCTTAATGAAAATTTGATTTTTTAACAGATCGTTAATAAGTGTGGTGATGTGAGATTGGTTCCCAGCAGTAATGTAATACTGACAGATCGGTATCCTGTAGACTGGTTGTCACAGAAGATGAACAGACAAGAAGATTGAAGTTAAGTTCACTGTCCTCTTGTAAAATGTAATACTCATAAACAATGCTTTCCCTTTATCTATTGTATGGTCATCATTAAACAATAGATATCAATATATATACTCTTGTTGCTTCTGTTACACTGGAGCACTGGTTATAGTATAAGTAATTCTGACTTTGTCAAACTGAATAGACTTGTATACAAGTATTTAGAACAAATGTAAACTGCCATGTATAGTATGCGCCCCCAGCACCTGCTCTGTTCTACTGTAACTTGTGCTGAAAATAAGTTCTTCAGTTATTGATTCTAGCCCATGTCAGGGATATATCCATCACAACAAAGACTAGCCAGACGGAGACTCGAACTCGCGATATCTTGTTATTGGTTCTAGCCCATGTCAGGGATATATCCATCACAACGGAGACTAGCCAGACGGGGACTCGAACTCGCAATATCTAGATATAATACTGGTGTTATCAATTAATGGTATCTTGTTAACATATTTTTTTTAAAATTGCTATGCCATAATGACTTAAAATACAGAGAGAGGTTGAATAACTCTGCTTTTCATATGCTGTCATCGTTGTCTCCCTCAATGAAATTTGCTATACTTTGGACATTTTAAATGTCCCTCTTCTCATGACTAATTTTCATAAATTATTTCTTAGCACTGCCCATGCTTTTTATATAAAAAAAAATGTTAATGACAATATTTTTTAACAGATCAGTGCCCAGTGTGATGATGTGAGATTAGTTCCCAGCAGTAATGTAATATTGACAGATTGGTATCCTGCAGGCTGGTGGTTGTCATAGAAGATGAACAGACTAGAAGATTAAAGTTAAGTACACTGTTCTCGTGTCAAATGTAATATTCATACACAATGCTATCCCTTTATCTATTGTATGGTCATCTTTAAACAATAGATATCAATATATATATACTCTTGTTGCTTCTGTAACACTGGAGCACTGGTTATAGTATAAGTAATTCTGACTTTGTCAAACTGAATAGACTTGTATACAAGTATTTAGCCCATGTCAGGGATATATCCATCACAACAGAGACTAGCCAGACGGAGCTTGAACTCACGATATCTTGTTATTGATTCTAGCCCATGTCTGGGATATAGCCATCACAACGGAGAATAGCCAGACGGGGACTTGAACTCGCGATATCTTGTTATTGGTTCTAGCCCATGTCAGGGATATATCCATCACAACAGAGACTAGCCAGATGGGGACTCGAACTCACGATATCTTATTGATTCTAGCCCATGTCTGGGATATAGCCATCACAACGAAGAATAGCCAGACGGGGACTTGAACTCGCGATATCTTGTTATTGGTTCTAGCCCATGTCAGGGATATATCCATCACAACAGAGACTAGCCAGATGGGGACTCGAACTCACGATATCTTATTGATTCTAGCCCATGTCAGGGATATATCCATCACAACAGAGACTAGCCAGATGGGGACTCGAACTCACGATATCTTATTGATTCTAGCCCATGTCAGGGATATATCCATCACAACAGAGACTAGCCAGATGGGGACTCGAACTCACGATATCTTATTGATTCTAGCCCATGTCTGGGATATATCCATCACAACAGAGACTAGCCAGATGGGGACTCGAACTCGCGATATCTTGTTATTGGTTCTAGCCCATGTCAGCGGGTGCGACCAGTGAATAAATATATGTATGTTTAAATTGCTATCATGTTTTATCTCACCAGAACCAAAGGTTCAAAGTGAGTTTTGTTTATATTTCAGCTCACCTGAGAGACAGACACAATCTTATTTTTCATACACATCTTGACCCAAATTTAGACATTAATTATAGCCATCATTAAAGCTTGGTTCCTTTTATTAACCAGTTTGTTAATTATAAATTATTAATTTAGATTCAGCATTAAAAAAATAAAATGACTCTTTCCACTCCCAGAACATTGTAAGACATTCGACTATAGTATGTGCTGGGAATAAGACTGGTGCTACCCGTTTCAGGGGGCTGTGCTAGTTGGTTTTGATTATTAATCAGTTAATTATCATTAAATAATAACAACTATTTCTACTCCCAGCACATGTTTCTATTCTACTGTAGTATGCATCTTTAAGACTGGTGCTACCTGTTTCACAGGGCTGTGCTAGTTGGTTTTGAACTTTTAAAGTAACAATTCAAATTAGTAAAATTGTCAGTATGAATCTTGTTTCTTTATGTGAAGTTATGTCCCTTGGATTATTTAAAATATATATAAATATATTAAATATATATTTTAGGCTGGAAATCAATCATTTACATTTTTGAGCAATGTTATGAGTTCATATAAATTTTTTTAATCAAAGATTTTTAAAATGTGTAAGAATATTTACTAAGTGGATAATGACACAGATAATTAGGATAAATAACAAATAAAATAATTTAAGACAATAAAATCACTAAATTTTGAACAAATAAAACATTCAGTATATGATAAAATATCAGACACATAAAAATAATTGTGGCAATAAAGTTAGTAATTTGGATATTTAAAACATATACAATATGGGTAATTAACATGTAAAAATAACTAGGGCAATTAAAATATACTCACTGATAGGGTTAATAAAACAGATACAATCATAATAGACAATTAAACAATAACCATTCAGTTAAGGCAAATAAAACAATATACATTCAGATAAGGGAATTAAAGAATATACATTCAGTTAGGGTATATAAACCAATATACATTCAGTTAGGTATATAAACCAGTATACATTCAGTTAGGTATATAAACCAATATACATTCAGATAGGTATATAAAACAAAATACATTCAGTTAAGGCAATAAAAACAATATACATTCAGATTAGGCAATTAAAGATTATACATTCAGTTAGGTATATAAAACAAAATATATTCAGTTAAGGCAATAAAAAAAATATGCATTCAGATTAGGCAATTAAAGATTATACATTCAGCTAGCTTAAATAAAACAATAAACATTCAGTTAAGGCAATGAAAACACAAAACACTCATTAAGGGTAAATGAAACAATATACATCCAAATAAGATACATAAAACAATATACATTTAGTAAGGGCAATTAAAACAATATACATCTAAATAAGGTAAATAAATGAACATACATTCAGTAAGGTAAATAAAACCATATACATTCAGTTAGGGTTAATAAAACAATATACATTCTGTTAGGATTAATAAAACAATATACATTCAGTAAGGGTAAATAAAACAATATACATTCAGATAAGGTAAATAAATGAACATACATTCAGTTAGTGTAAATAAAACAATATACATTCTGTTAGGATTAATAAAACAATATACATTCAGTAAGGGTAAATAAAACAATATACATTCAGTTAAGGTAAATAAATGAACATACATTCAGTTAGGGTTAATAAAACAATATACATTCAGATAAGGTAAATAAAACCATTTACATTCAGTTAAGGCAAATAAATCTACATATATTCAGTTAGGGTAAATAAAACCATATACATTCAGTTAAGGAAAATAAATCTACATATATTCAGTTAGGGTAAATAAAACAATATGCATTCAGTTAAGGTAAATAAATGAACATACATTCAGTTAGGATAAATAAAACAATAGACATTCAGTTAAGGTAAATAAAACAATTTACATTCAGTTATGGTTAATAAAACAATATACATTTAGATAAGGTAAATAAATGAACATACATTCAGTTAGTGTAAATAAAACGGTATACATTCAGTTAGGGTTAATAAAACAATATACATTCAGTTAGGGTAAATAAAACAATATACATTCAGTTAAGGATAATAAAACCATATACATTCAGTTAGGGTAGATAAAACAATATACATTCTGTTAAGGTAAATAAAACAATATACATTCAGATAAGGTAAATAAATGAACATACATTCAGTTAGTGTAAATAAAACGGTATACATTCAGTTAGGGTTAATAAAACAATATACATTCAGATAGGGTAAATAAAACAATATACATTCAGTTAAGGTAAATAAAACAAAATACATTCAGCTAGGGTAAATAAAACAATATACATTCAGTTAAGGTTAATAAATGAACATACATTCATTTGGGTAAATAAAATGATATACATTCGGTTAGGGTTAATAAATAAATATAAATTCAGTTAAGGTTAATAAAAACATAAAAAAAATCAGTAAAGTAGGGCTAAATGACACATATACAAATGGTTTAACAACTTTTACTAGAATATAGAGTTATTATTATGAATACCGGTATAAATACAATTATTATTATTTTATTATTGATTTTAGTGGACATTTATTATTAGAAGTAATTCAAGTAGTACAAGAATTATAAACTGTTAGTATTATAAATAGTTGTATAGTATATAATAGTTTTTGTGCAGTTGTATTTGTATTGAATAGACTGGATATATCTAATATTTCAATGCATGGGGTTTGTTAAATTGATAAATCTAGGCCAGTTATTGATCACAGAAAGGCTTCTTGAATTGACCCGCTGCTTACGCAAACTAACGCGCATTTAACAATTAACACTGACTGACATAATATTTTCACTGTTGTTATTAACTAACATGTGATTCAGTTTTAAGAAGCATCTTCTGTGAATAAATAGAAAAAAATGTAAAAGGGAATTCGTCTATTCATGCAAGTTAGTATTTAAGTATTTGTAGCTTTTTTAATTTAAAATAGTTTATTTATTTACTATAAACTATCCTTAGTTTTAATTGTATAATCATATATTCATATAATGTATAATACAAAAATAATTCATATCTAAATAAAAAATGTACTTATTGCACATATAAAACAGATACTCATGCAATTATATAAAATATTCATATTGTCATAAAACAGATACTCATATAATTATATAAATCATATACTCACATAATTATATAAAAAAGATACTCTGACAATCATATAAAATAGATACTCATATAATCATATAAAAAAGATACTCACAAAATTATATAAAATAGATACTCATATAATTATATAAAACAGATTCTCACATAATTATATTAAACAGATACTCATATAATTATATAAAACAGATACTCATATGATTATATAAAACAGATACTCAAATAATTATATAAAATAGATACTCTGATAAGCATATAAAATAGATACTCATATAGATATATAAAATAGATACTCACAAAATTATATAAAATAGATACTCATATAGTCATATAGAATAGATACTCACAAAATTATATAAAATAGATACTCATATAATTATATAAAACAGATACTCTGATAATCATATAAAACAGATAATCACATAATTATATAAAAAAAAATACTCGCAAAATTATATAAAACAGATACTCACATAATTATATAAAATAGATACTCATATAATTTTATAAAATAGATACTCACAAAATAATATAAAATATATACTCATATAATTATATAAAACAGATACTCTGATAATCATATAAAAAGATACTCACATTATTATACAAAACAGATACTCACACAATTATATAAACTAGATACTCATTTAATTATATAAAATAGATACTCACAAAATAATATAAAATAGATACTCATATAATTATATAAAACAGATACTCTGATAATCATATAAACAGATACTCACAGTATTATACAAAACAGATACTCACACAATTATATAAACTAGATACTCATTTAATTATATAAAACAGATACTCACATATTTATATAAAACAGATACTCACATAAATATATAAAATAGATACTCTGATAATCATATAAAACAGACACTCATATAATCATATAAAAAAGACACTCACATAGTTATATAAAATAGATACTCTGATAATCATATAAAATAGGTACTCACATAATTATATAAAACAGATACTCACATAATTATATAAAATAATCATATCTAAATATAAAATGTACTTATTGCACATATAAAACCGATACTCATGCAATTATATAAAATATTAATATAATTATATAAATCATATACTCACATAATTATATAAAATAGATACTCTGCTAATCATATAAAATAGATACTCAAATAATCCTATAGAATAGATACTCACAAAATGATATAAAATAGATACTCATATAATTATATAAAACATATACTCTGCTAATCATATAAAACAGATACTCATATAATTATATAGAATAAATACTTTGATAATCATATAAAATAGATACTCATATAATCATATAAAATAGATACTCACTAAAATATATACTCATATAATTATATAAAACAGATACTCCGATAATCATATAAAACAGATACTCACATAATTATATAAAATAGATACTCAAATAATCCTATAGAATAGATACTCACAAAATTATATAAAATAGATACTGATATAATTATATAAAATGGATACTCTGATAATCATATAAAACAGATACTGTGATATTCATATAAAACAGATACTCACATAATTATATAAAACAGATACTCACATAATAATATAAAATAGATACTCTTACAATCATATAAAACAGATACATACTTATATAAAACAGATACTCTGATAATCACATAAAATAGATACTTATATAATCATATAAAACAGATACTCATATAATCATATAAAGTACTTGTATAATTAGATAAATCAGATACTCATATAAATATAATACATCATAAATTCATATACAGTTATAAATTGCATGTAATAAATCCTATAAAACCTTTAAATTTTCATATAAAGTGTACATATATTTGATCATATAAACTTGCATATATAATAAAACTATATCAAACAGACACTCAAAATCTTACAAAACAGATACTCATATAAGTTCCTAAATAATTTCAAAATATATAAACGTGTAATGTTATAAAATGAATACAATATAAAATCCTACAAATTATATATAATTGAACATATTTAATTGCATAAGAGAAACTCATATAAAACAAACATAAAATGATACTCATAAATTATAAATCATAAAATCATAAGCAGATACTAATATAAACACATAGCACTCATACTTATAATACATAATATAAATATAAAAGTTATTAGATTACAATAATTAAATACAAACTCTGAATTATCCATAAACTCTTTAAAAATAAACAAAATTACTTTAAATATATTTTCATTAAAAAAATACATTAAAAAACAACATGAAATCAACTAAAATATAAAAAAGAACTGATTCAAAATTCAAAAGATTGAAACAGTTAACTCTTTTTAACATAAAAATATGGTCATAATTATCCACTTAAAGAATATCTTATTTTATTTTTATTTCGAAACAGCTTGTGAAATGCTAAAACTATCAAAGAAATATCATTGTTTACTAAATTGGCATTGCTCAACACTTTAAACAATTATTAGACTTTTTATCAACCTATCTTTCGGCCTGCTTTATTATAAATACGTTGTACAAGAGGCACTCTTCTCAAAAAGATCTGCACCTTGTAAATGTACGTGGTCTTTACACATATACATTGTATATGTATTATAAACGTACAGACGTATCCCCTCATCTATACATAGTTCTGATATGTAATGAATAATGTGTATCATTTGGCACTTGAAATTAAATATATTTTACATTTTTTATTTTATTCCTTATTTTTAAAAAATAAGTTTTAGAATTTTAGAAATCGGAGCTATGTATAAAGTCCCTTTATTCACAAATGCACCACACATACAGTATTTATATAAGTATTTGGTTGATTTCCAGTTAAAAAAAATATAAATACATTGAACTTTGGCTATCATGTTACTTTAATTGTAAGTTCTAAATAGTTTCCAAGGGGCATAACATTTACTGTTAATAAAAAGATGGCTACTTTCACAAGCTTTTATTCATTTTCAGAGTCAGTTTGTTCCCATGGTGCATGTACAAGATTTGTTGAAGAGCAGCTGAGACTACCGATAGCAGATTACAGGTAAATTAATACAAAAATGAATTGTTTATCTGTGCAGTAACAAACCTTTTGGTTATCCCTATTTAATATAAATTGATAGATCATTTACCTGAATATTCAACTTATAATTGCCTAATTTCAACAAATCCTGTCTAATATATGGCGTCTGGTAAAATTGGCTAAGAAAAACCTTGGATCCAAGTCCAGCATCCTTGTTATGCAAGTAACTGACAAGAGACGTTCTCTATATCAAATATTTTAAGCGCACTGGGCTTAAAAACGGAACTGCAGTGATATATAACAATGAAATGTTTAAAAATGTATTTCATTTAAACTATGTTTTTAATCTCATTTTGAGCATAGCTTAGTTGAGCTGTTCTTGTAGCAAGCTGTTTGTTGTAGTCGTATATCAATCATCACAGAGACTGGCCGGGCAGGGATTCGAACTCGCAACCGCTGGATTGAGTCAGGTGTGCTACTGACTGAGCTAACCAGGCCTGGCCTTTCACATAATATTTTATTATATTAATGACATATCCAATTTAAAGTAAGCATAATTGTAAAAATGGTCTTTTCACAGTATCGGATGAATAGTGCCAGCAAATATGGAGACCTCCAACAATGGGACGCTTACAGTTGACATTGTTTTTAAATGTACTTCTCAAACTTTGATAAGGACCATGTTATTTATTCCCATAGATTTTACATTTAAATGGTATATGTATAGTTTTTAATAACAATTTTGGAGCTGCTCTGACACTTTATGCCGAAAGAAGGCTGAATAGTAAATCAATACATGAAAACTAATTTTTTGACATTAAGAGGTTGTGATAGTGTAATGGATAGATTGTTGACCGCTCACGCCAGAGGTTGTGGATTCGATCCCCAACTCGACCAGATGTTTCTGATATTACAACACTAAGTACTGGTTCTACCCAGGAAGAGGACTTGAGCGCTGATCATATAAGCTCTGAGCTTTCATCACAGTTCATCTTAAATAAATTAGTACAAATCCCAATACATGAAAACTATTTTTATACTTTTTTTTTTTTACAAATTTCAAAGGTTCAGAAAACAGTTTTTGATTAACTTTTCTATAGTTTTCCACAGAACAGTTTGAATTTTAGTTCAGTATAATTAACAAAGAGCATGGTCCTTGTCAAATTTTGAGAAGTACATGTATGTATTCAGATTTATGTTGTGATAAAAAATTGTAAAGTGCTTCCACAACTTTAGAATAAATAATTGAATGGGCACCCACAGGCATATTTTGATGAAAATAAATTGTCTGTATCAAAATTACCTTATGTAAAATCTAGATTATCGTGATTAATAACATAGCCATCATTTTTCAACATTTTGTTAAATATTAAATTTTTCATTTTGCAAACTGTAAATTTTAAAGACAGAAATCTAAGAAGTGTTTCGTATTAAGAATTTAGTGACTTGTTGGTGTAGTAGTAATTTGAAATTGATTTTTTCACATTTATTAAGTTTTGTGGCAGTCACTGCCCTTTTTTGAAACATTAACCAAAATAATGATGACTTTTATTTGTTATTTTTCTTTATTTTTTAACAATAAATCCAAATATTTTACAAAAAATATATTGAGTAATGTAAATATGAAAAACTACATACAGGCTTGATCTTTAAATTTGATTTAAACTCAAAACATTGGTTATATTAATTATTTTTCATATAAAAATTAAAAAACCAACAAAAATATCACAAATTATTCAAAGTTTACAAAAAAATGGCATAAACAAAATATTCAAAACAAATTCAATTTTGTTAACAGGTTTTAGAGAGAAAGTAAAATTGGGTTAAATTGTTTATTATTTTTAATTGTTATGTAATGTACATTTACAAACAAATCTGTATCATTTTTTTAGTATCCAACTATCTATTTATAAAGGGAAGTAATAAAATAATTGAATTATTTCCCTTTATTGGTAACTGAAATTATAATTTTATAAAAAAAAGAACTTGCTAGTATTGCAAACTTGTTTCTTGATAAATATTCTATTGTAAATTCACAGAAAAATGTTATTGGCATAAATTAATTTAAATAAGGTTTTGATAAATAATTGATATAATATTAATGATAAAAAACTATTGACCCAATTTTAATTTATATAGGGAGGTAATAATAGGCAAAATTGTTTCCCTTTATTGATAGCTGAACTTGTATTTTTATTAAAAAAGAACTTGCTTGTATTGCAAAATTGTTTCTTGATAAATAATTCCTTTCTAAATTCACAGAAATTTTGTTAGGGACATAAATGAATTATTCAAATAGGTTTTTATGAATTATTAATATTTTAATGACAATCTACTACAGATAAAATGGGGTTTGGTGAATAATTATGTAAATGAACCAAATCACCGATATCATGATTTTTTTCCCCTTTACCTTCAATATTTTTTTTTGTTCTCAATTAAACTTGATTTGTAAATAAAACATTTCTACATATTTTGGACAGAATTGTAAAAAACAGTCTCAGTGATGATTGATATACATCATTATCATTCGTCTGATTCACTGATTCAAGTGAGAAAGTTATCAGATGATTGTGGAGATGGGGTGTACTCAAGTACTGGTTAACCTTTCAGGATCTCAGGAAACAATGGTTAGGTTAACAGATCATCTGTTAGCCCTCAACGGCATAAAAATGATGCTTAATATTCAATCAATCATATAAAAACAGTTTTATATACAATTTAACAGATCTCTAATTCTATTGACTATTTTTAAATTTTGAAAATAGAAAATAAGATCATTTGAATATTTTTTATATGCTATTTCTGAGAATAGCTTAATTTGTCTAGAGTATCAGAGTAGCATTAATAAATTGTATGCATATTTTAATAAACATTAGGAACAGTTTTATTGAAGACAATTGTTTGATTATAAATATATTTTTTTTTCAAAATAGGAATCAATTAAAAAGCAAACCTTCAGAAAACAATAAGCAAATTATTTATAACATTCCTTATAATCCGCGTTGTTCAGTATGTGGAAGCACTGTATTAAATATGTATTTTACAATATCTTGTGAAATGTACACATTGCTGCCCCCTTCACATGTCTGGTGTTTGGCACTGGTAATGGCAGCATGCAATCTTTGTCAATAAAAACATAGTTTGCATGGCTGTGCTACAGTAGATTGTAGGATTCAAACCCAGGTTTGGTCATATGGTCTCACGAAAACAACATTCAGTATTGGTTCTACCCAAAGAATGGATTCATAAAAACTCTTTACAATCGAGTTTAACTATTTAAGTATAAATCATTTCAAATAACAAAGATTTGGTACAGAATGTGAAACGGGCAGCAGTATGTCGTAATTAAATACAGAATGTGAAACGAGCACCAGTATGTCATAATTAAATCTTCATCTGCACATGTGCCTAATAAATTCATCAGACCTAAAATTCAACTTGAAATTGATATTTTCAGGATTTGTTTAAAAAAACACCGTAGTGCTGTCTAAAGGTAGAGCGTCCGCTTTGCATGCAGAAGGTCATGGGTTCAATTCCCGACTGGGTCATACCAAAATCATGAAAAATGGTAATATAAGATTCCTCGCATGGCGCTCAGCATTTAGAGGATAGGTCTAGGTCTGGTTGGCCCAGTTTCAGTATGCGACTGGGTGGGGTATCAGACCCTGTGTCTGTTTCGTGATATTCCAGTGTGAGTGTGGCAGTACTCAGAATACTGTCTCAAGCAGACACTGTTGCAATATGACTGAAAAATTGTCAAAAGCGACACTAAAAAAAAACTGTTTAAAAACTATATTAGTCAATAAGATACAATTATAGTGTTAAGTAGATATTTAATAAAATTGAAATGACTGAATTTGAGTTGAAAATGATCTTTGATGAATTTAATTAGTCACTTGGTCTTGCAGAGGAAATTTTAATTCATTATATAATTATGAGAATTGAAATTGTGATACATTCAACATGTCTTCCATCAGGGTCAGATAAATGCATTTTCATTGTAACTAAAATCCATCTGTTAATAATAATCATCATTTGTGTTGGTGTTGTGGTGCCATGGGAGTGATGGCTAGAATAATAGAATTAACAATCACATTAAATGAAAGTATTAAAGACACTCAAATGATTATTTTTTAAATTGAGTAATTAAGACATTGTTGTTTGTGTAAAAAATGGTGTAGATGAAATTATTTTTATTCTAAAATATATATTGGACAGATTTTAATTCAATATTTTTTTTTTATTTTGGCATAAATTCCATTTTGGTCCTATTCTAGACTGACAAAGTTACAAATGTTTACATTATATACCCCTGCCTGGCATCAGTCTCAATGTTGGTTGATATATGAAATTATGTCTCATCTCTCACCATTGATTCAAGTGGGGAAGTTATCACATACTTGTGGAGATTGGGTGTGCTCGAGTACTGGTTAACCTTTCAGGATCCCAGGAAACAGCGGTTAAGTTAACTGATTGTCTTTTATCTTTATCCCTCGATGGCAAAACATTGACGCTAAATATTCAGTCAATCTATTATATACAGATGTTCATTAATTTAACACGGAAACAATGACCTGTCTATGTGTTGACATACTGTGAAGTTATTGTTCATTTAAACAATTTCTTTGAAGAAAAAAATCAAAATTGCTAAAAAATTTCCAAATATTCAGATCTTTAGATTATTATAAATGGTTTAGTTGGTTAATTGAAATAAATAAAAATAATTATTAACCAAAGCAAGTTAATTTCAATGATTTATTATAAATTAGAAATACATATCAATGAAAAATGCATTTAAAACACTGATGGAAATGGATTTATAGTGTGCTCTGTTTCAATAACAAATATTTTCATTTCATTTTCTTTATCAAACTGTAAATTGTATATTATTTAAAATAGATTTACATAAAGTATATACATAAAATAATTTGTTTTATATAATATATATACTTTATATATATTTTTTCGAGATATTGGAAAACTAGTGACGTTAAGGCACCAAATATCACTAGTTGTACAATGATGTTATTCCTGTGTGTGACTGGAATATATTCATTAAACATTTTCCAGTGACAATATTCACAAAACATTGATAACAGTGTTAGTATGAAATTTTGAAATTTAGTTTGTTATGTTTTGAAAAATATGCAATTAGGGCCTCATGGTAGATTAAGTCATTCAAGCATGATCAAATGAGTTTTTATTATCATTGTTGCAAGTATTTAATAAATGTTTGTATTCATAACATATATCTACTATGAAACATACATGCTACACATATTACTTAAATTACCACACCAACACATTAATTAATTTTAATCCCGTAATAGAATGCAAGGATTTGATATTCGAATATTTTACAAATTAAGATAACTTTGTTTAAATTAAGTATGAGAAGAAATTGGCTTACTAGGTTTTTTTTATAAGAATTGGGAATGTTTCAGTTTAGAATAAGTTTTTATGCATGAATGATCACTGTCAACTTTTCTTACTGCTAATAAGAAAAAAAATCTAACACTTAACTTGTAACATGCATCTAACATGCATAACATGCATCTAACATGCAAGCTTGCATTGCTGGGTGCGGATTCAGAAATTAACAAATATCAATTAATATATATAACCTTATGACCTACATGATCTTACAGGACCTATATATACAGATAACTTATATGACCTATATATACAGATAGCTTAATTTGACCTATATATACAGACATATTTGACTTGTGACCTATATACTTCAAATACGTATATCTATATGCTGCATGCTCTGAATCCAAACCTCTTCTCACTTAACCAAAATTAAGGGAAGTTGACAAATGATTTTACGTGCAAAATATAACATTCATTAATGGGCTTACTATATTTTGGTAAGGGAACCAACAGAAACGTTGTATAATTTTGTGTTTAGGGCACATTTACTGGTATAGGTGGATTTTTTTGTAGGCTTTTGTTAGACGTATTGGTTGTTTTATTTCATTTTTTCAAAAACAAAAATATTTTGCAAGCAACATGTTTGAAGTAGGATGGAAGTGTACCAGTATATATAGTTTAACATTAATAAAGTTGCAGTATTTGAAATATGCTTTATATTGAAAGAAATTTGTACTAATTAAAAATGTTTTGCAATGTATTAAAACTACAGTATTATTAAATATTTAATTATTGTCTTGTGCTTTTAAGTTTTAATTATTTAAGTATTTGGTCTTTGTTAAATTTGAAATAAAATTTACTATTAGTTATTTGATTATTGTTAATTTATGAATGAAATTAATTATTTACAAAAACAACAAAAAAACAATCTCATTACAGCTTTGGTCATTGTTAGTTTTTATATAATTCATAAATTATTTGGTCTTTGTTGAATTTGAAATCAAATTATTTAATAATTTAGTCTGTAAAATTTGAAATAAAATTATTTTTTAATTATTTGGTATGTTTGTTTTTAAATGCATTTAATTATTTAATGGGTTGGTCTTTATTTTTCAAAATAAAGTACATAATCCTATTAGAGCTTGGGTCTTTGTTTATTTTGAAATGAAATTCATTATCTAATTAATTGGTCTTTGTTTTGTTTTTTAAATGAAATTCATTATCTAATTAAAGTTTTGGTCTTTGTTTATTTTGAAATGAATTTCATTATCTAATTAAGTGTTCTTTGTTGTGTTTTTTTTAAATAAAACTCATTATCTTATTAAGAGTTTTGGTCTTTGTTTATTTTGAAATGAAATTCATTATTTAATTATTTAACCATTGTAAAATTTGAATTATAGTTAATTTTTAATTATTTGATCTCCGTTTATTTCTAAAGGAAATTCATTACCTAATTAAGTGGTCTTTGTATATTTCTAAATGAATATTCATTTTTTTATTTAATTGGTCTTTGTTGTTTTTAAAATGAAATTCATTATATCATTAAAGCTTTGATCTTTGTTTATTTTGAAATGAAATTCATTATTTAATTAATTGGTCTTTGTTTATTTCTAAATGAAATCTATTATTAAATTAATTGGTCTTTGTTGTTTTTAAAATGAAATTCATTATCTCATTAAAGCTTTGGTCTTTGTTTATTTTGAAATATAATTCATTATCTAATTAAGTGTTCTTTGTTGTGTTTTATTTAAATAGAATTCATTATCTAACTAGAGTTTTGCTATTTGTTTATTTTGAAATGAAATTCATTATTTAATTATTTGGTCTTTGTTGTTTTTTTAAAAATAAAATTCATTATATCATTAAAGCTTTGATCTTTGTTTATTTTGAAATGAAATTCATTATTTAATTAATTGGTCTTTGTTGTTTTTTTAAAAATAAAATTCATTATCTCACTAAAGCTTTTGTCTTTTTTTTTTTTTAAATGAAATTCATTATCTATCTAATTAAGTGGTCTTTGTTTATTTCTAAATGAAAATTCATTGTTTTAATTAATTGGTCTTTGTTGTTTTTTTAAAATAAAATTCATTATATCATTAAAGCTTTGATCTTTGTTTATTTTGAAATGAAATTCATTATTTAATTAATTGGTCTTTGTTTATTTCTAAATGAAATTCATTATGTAATGAATTAGTCTTTGTGTTTTTTTTAAAATAAAATCCATTATCTCATTAAAGCTTTGGTCTTTGTTTTTTTTTTAAAATAAAATTCATTATATCATTAAAGCTTTGATCTTTGTTTATTTTGAAATGAAATTCATTATTTAATCAATTGGTCTTTGTTGTGTTTTATTTAAATAAAATTCATTATCTAACTAGAGTTTTGTTTAAAGCTTTGTTTATTTTGAAATGAAATTCATTATTTAATTAAGTGGTCTTTGTTTTGTTGTTTTTTTTAAATAAAATTCATTATTTCATTAATTGGTCTTTGTTTATTTCTAAATGAAATCCATTGTTTGATTCATTGGACTTTGTTTTGTTTTTAAAGTGGAATTAACCAAAATTATAAAAAAACAGAATTTCCAAAAACCAGAATTTCCAAAAACCAAAATTTTGAATAACCAGAATTTCCAAAAACCAAAATTATAAAAAAAACAGAATTTCCAAAAACCAGAATTTCAAAAACCAGAATTTCCAAAAACCAGAATTTCCAAAAACCAGAATTATGAAAAACCAGAATTTTGAATAACCAGAATTTCCAAAAACCAGAATTATGGAAAACCAGAATTTCCAAAAACCAGAATTTTGAATAACCAGAATTTTCAAAAACCAGAATTTCCAAAAACCAGAATTTCCAAAAAACAGAATTTTGAATAACCAGAATTATGGAAAACCAGAATTTCCAAAAACCAGAATGTTGAATAACCAGAATTTCCAAAAACCAAAATTTCCAAAAACCAGAATTTTGAATAACCAGAATTTTCAAAAACCAGAATTTCCAAAAACCAGAATTTCCAAAAACCAGAATTTTGAATAACCAGAATTTCCAAAAACCAAAATTTCCAAAAACCAGAATTTTGAATAACCAGAATTTCCAAAAACCAGAATTTCCAAAAACCAGAATTTTGAATAACCAGAATTTCCAAAAAACAGAATTATGGAAAACCAGAATTTTGAATAACCAGAATTTCCAAAAACCAAAATTTCCAAAAACCAGAATTTTGAATAACCAGAATATCCAAAAACCAGAATTTCCAAAAACCAGAATTTTGAATAACCAGAATTTCCAAAAACCAGAATTTCCAAAAACCAGAATTATGAAAAAACAGAATTTGAATAACCAGAATTTCCAAAAACCAGAATTATGAAAAACCAGAATTTGAATAACCAGAATTTCCAAAAACCAGAATTTCCAAAAACCAAAATTTTGAAAAACCAAAATTTTAAAAACCAAAATTTTCAATAACCAAAATTTCCAATAACCAACATTATGAAAAACCAATTGTTATCAGTATTTTGTTTTAGCGATTAACGATAACTGTTATTGAAAAATAGTACAAGTGACATGAAACCTTGTAATAGAAATACTATATAAAAGCATTAATGACACTCTGTGCTGTTACCCTGTACCAGTTACACCAAATAACATAACACATAACTGTTATCACAAATCACTACAAAATAATACTGATAACAATACCGTGACTATAAAATAGTACCAGTGACATGAAACCATGTAATAGAAATACTATATAAAAGCAAATAATATAACACATAACTGTTACCACCAATCACTACAAAATAATACTGGTAACAATACAATGTAAAATAGTACATGTGACATGAAACTTTGTAATAGAAATACTATATTAAAGCATTAGTGACACTCTGTGCTGTTACCCTGTACCAGTTACACCAAATAACATAACACATAACTGTTATAACCAATCAATACAAAATAATACAGGTAACAATACACTATAAAATAATACCAGTGACATGACACCATGTAATAGAAATACTATATAATAGCATTAGTGACAATATGTGCTGTTACCCTGTACCAGTTACACCAAATAATATAACACATAACTGTTACCACTAATCACTACAAAATAATACTGGTAACAATACAATGTAAAATAGTACAAGTGACATGAAACCTTGTAATAGAAATACTATATAAAAGCATTAGTGACACTCTGTGCTGTTACCCTGTACCAGTTACACCAAATAACATAACACATAACTGTTACAACCAATCAATACAAAATAATACAGGTAACAATACACTATAAAATTGTACAAGTGACATGACACCGTGCAATAGAAATACTATATAATAGCATTAGTGACACTATGTGCTTTTACCCTGTACCAGTTACACCAAATAACATAACACATAACTGTTATCACAAATCACAACAGAATAAAACAGGTAACAATACACTATAAAATACTACCAGTGACATGAAACCATGTATTAGAAATACTATATAATAGCATAAGTGACACTCTGTGCTGTTACCATGTACCAATTACACCAATTAACATAACACATAACTGTTACCACTAATCACTACAAAATATTACTGGTAACAATACACTATGATATAGTACCAGTGACATACAACCATGTAATAGAAATACTATATAATAGTATAAGTAACTCTACCAGTTACACCAGATAACAAAACACATAACTGTTATCACCTATCAATACAAAATAATACTTCTAACCATAAACATTATAACATTACAGTGACATGAACCATTAAATAGAAATACTGGTTAATATTATTAGTGATAGTGCTGTAAACCTGTACCAATTACAACAAATAACATAACACATAACTGTTACCACCAATAACTACAAAATATTACTGGTAACAATACACTATGAAATATTACCAGTGACATACAACCATGTAATAGAAATACTATATAATAGCATTAGTGACACTATGTGCTGTTACACTGTACCAGTTACACCAAATAACAAAACACATAACTGTTACCACAAATCACTACAAAATAATACTGGTAACAATACAATGTAAAATAGTACCAGTGACATGAAACCATGTAATAGAAATACTGTATAATAGTACTAGTGACTCTACCAGTTACACCAAATAACAAAACACATAACTGTTATCACCTATCAATACAAAATAATACTTCTAACCATAAACATTATAACATTGCAGTGACATGACCCATTAAATAGAAATACTGATTAATATTATTAGTGATAGTACTGTAAACCTGTACCAGTTACACCAAATAACATAACACATAACTGTTACCACCAATCACTACAAAATATTACTGGTAACAATACACTATGAAATAGTACCAGTGACATACAACCATGTAATAGAAATACTATATAATAGCATTAGTGACACTATGTGCTGTTACACTGTACCAGTTACACCAAATAACATAACACATAACTGTTACCACTAATCACTACAAAATAATACTGGTAACAGTACAATGTAAAATAGTACAAGTGACATGAAACCTTGTAATAGAAATACTGTATAATAGTATTAGTGACTCTACCAGTTACACCAAATAACAAAACACATAACTGTTATCACCTATCAATACAAAATAATACTTCTAACCATAAACATTATAACATTACAGTGACATGAACCATTAAATAGAAATACTGGTTAATATTATTAGTGATAGTACTGTAATCCTGTACCAGTTACACCAAATAACATAACACATAACTGTTACCACTACAAAAAATACAAGTAAACAAACATTGTATCAGTGACACCAACCACTATAAAATAGCAGAACTGATATCTTAAATATTAACAAAAACATTATATAGTAATAAATCTATATAATATAAAACAGAGATATTATGTTATTTTATAAAACTTTTCTAGTACAACTAGTGAGGAAACCATGTACTACTTAAATAGTATTACGAAAAGGTTAATGTAATCAAATATTACTAGTGACACCATGTATTCTAAATACTTTAACTTATTGAGACCCTACTGTAATAAAGAGGTAAAAGTTACAGCATGTATTATAAAACAATACACGGGAATTCTACAAAACTGTAAAATATAAAACTGTACTATTGAAACCATATAATGAACAAAGCACAATGCCACCTTGTACGATAAAGAAGTACAAGTGATGCCGTGTTCTAAATAACAGTACTAAAGAAACCAAGTACATGTATTCCAACACAGCACCACTGGCACCATGTACATGCATTCCAACACAGCACCACTGGCACCATGTACATGCATTCCAACACAGCACCACTGGCACCATGTACATGCATTCCAACACAGCACCACTGGCACCATGTACATGCATTCCAACACAGCACCACTGGCACCATGTACATGCATTCCAACACAGCACCACTGGCACCATGTACATGCATTCCAACACAGCACCACTGGAACCATGTACATGCATTCCAACACAGCACCACTGGCACCATGTACATGTATTCATACACAGCACCACTGGCACCATGTACATGCATTCCAACACAGCACCACTGGCACCATGTACATGCATTCCAACACAGCACCACTGGCACCATGTACATGCATTCCAACACAGCACCACTGGCACCATGTACATGTATTCCAACACAGCACCACTGGCACCATGTACATGCATTCCAACACAGCACCACTGGCACCATGTACATGCATTCCAACACAGCACCACTGGCACCATGTACATGTATTCCAACACATTCAATTTTCAATTAAGTAATCACAAATCGTCACGGGCAACAAACAGTTAAGTTATTTCATTGATTTTTCTCACTAAGGTGTTCATTACCTGTTGGATTTGACTGAAACAGGTCAAAATGGTCATAGAAGAGCATCGAGCGTATATCAAAATACAGACCTTGTTAAAAAGTTCACTTACGGAAATTAAAGCGGACTTGGACAAAGTTTATGGGGATAGCGCTCTTCAGTTTTGTGCAGTTGCAAACTGGCCACGCTGTTTTTAAAAGAATAGAGACAGTGTTACAGATGACCGCAGGTCGGGACAGCCGAGTTCAGCGTTTAGTGAGAAAGATGTTCAGTGCATGAATCTATCGAGATAGATGCAAGATACACCGTGGCTGATATATTTCCCAGATACGTGACTTAAATTTGTCGGCGGTGTTTTTTTAAATTAAAGAGAAACTGAATCTAAGGAAGTATTGCTTCAAATGGGTGCAATAATAATAGTAATAACATAATAATATTGATTACAACAATAATAATAGTAATAGTAATAATAATATTGATTACAACAATGATAATAATAATACCCGGTAGTAGCTAAAATAATAACGAAAATAATAATAATAATAATGATTACAATAATTATAATAATAATATTGATTACAACAATAATAATAATAACAGTAGCTAAAATAATAATAACGAAAATAATAATAATAATAATGATTACAATAATAACAATAATAATAATAAGAAGAAGAAGAAGAAGAAAAACAATCATTACAATAATAAGAAGAAGAAGAAGAAGAAGAAAAAGAAGAAGAAGAAGAAGAAGAAGAAGAAGAAGAAAAACAATAATAATAATAATTATAATTATGGCCGTCTATTTAGTGATATGGATGGTAATTTTACATGTTTTGCCAACAATGGGACAAGCATTGTCGACTATATGATAGCTTCATCCAGCTTATTTAAATTTATTACTGATTTTAAAATTGGGGATAAGGATTACTCTGTACACTTCCCCCTTCATTGTCAGTTTTGTTTTAAATCTTGTTCATATAACCGGTCCTCTAATAATATTGATAGCTCAAATTTGTGTACTTGGCAAAAATATAAATGGAAAGAGGAGTTAAAAGATGATTTTTATGATAAGTTTTGTGATAATTTCCGTTCCTTTAATGAAATAATAATTAACAGTAATGATCATTCTCTCAGTTCATATACACCTGATTTTATTGATGTTTTTAAAAAGGCCGGAGATAATATGAAATTAAAGTCTAATTGTAAACAATACAGTTCAACCCAACCTTCCTGGTGGGATCGTGATTGCAACTATGCTAAAGTTGACAAATCACGAGCACTACGATATTTTAGAATTACGAATGATAAAAAAGACCTTATTACATATA
>CM055912.1:18786283-18859992 GCA_029582155.1 Panopea generosa
CGCGAATCTGTGACAAACTGTTGACGCGAATCACTCTACGTTGTGACAGAGTTCCTTGACTATGATTCTAAGCAACTTCTGTTCTTTAACAAATAACCTATTTACCACCGTTTCACCAGAAACACGTCCATGCCGACATGTGCATGTCGGGGTAATGGTGGTGTCATGTTCAAACCCCGGCACTGTTGTCATTCTTGTGCCATTTTTAACCAGAGTCATATTGTAGCACTTGCCGGAAAATGAGGGGCACGTGCAATACAATCATGTTGATATATGTTGTAGAGAATTTAATTTTAAGCAATATTTGTTCTTAGAGTGATAAGCTATCTGTCTCCGTTCAGTCAGAAACGTGTTCCGTGCATACCCGTGCAATTCAACCAAACTCGTCATATTTGGTCGATTATAGGTGCCATGTTCAAACCCCTTGCCCAGAGGCCAATTCTTGTTGGAATTTGATGATCTTGGTGTTGTTGGACAGGTATTGAATAGATATTAAGGTTGCCGTACCTCACTGACCCAAGGACACTCGGTCAAGGTCATTCCCAGGGCCTAGAACTAAGGTGGCCACCCTGGCACGTGTGCCATTCTGAGAGCCACGTGCATGGGTTCATCTTCATATAAGTTGTAGAGAATTTAATACTGAGCAACTTTTGTATTTAAACTATATGACTATCTCAAACCCTTTAGCCAATAGAACATTAACCCCAACTGACCTATGGTCAGCCGGAGGGCCAAAAAAGGATAGAACCTGAGCCAAGAGGCCATTTCCAGTCCGATTTTTTCAAATTGGGTATCATTTGAAAAGTCTTGACGAGCCTGACAAAGTAGTGTCGAGTTGTGTTAATAAATCTGAAGCAGGTGCGTGTGCAAAAATTGAAAATTAGACCCAGAGTCAAATTTTATTTTTGTTAGCTAGATCTCGTCAAATAAAGGCCAGTTTGTTCTTACCATTTTAAAAAAATCACTTATACTTTTCTATATTACTGATTTCAAAAATCGACATTTTTGCCGATTTTTGACCATGTTTGAGCCACCATAGAGGCCTCATACCGTGCCACAAGGCCATAAAACTATACATTTTCAGAAAGATATATTCAAGCCCTTCAACATGGTATCAAAAATATAAGGCCCAATGACCTAAAGGTCATCTGAAAATGACCCCAAATTCATTACATTTAGTGATTTTTGTCCCTAGAAAAAGTCGTAAAAAAATCAGGAAATCATTCATATCTTTGCCGTTTATGAATATATCTCTCTGAAATGTTCCATAAACGTTCCTTTATTCATGTTCTATGGATTTTTATAGTTTTATAGGGCGAGATCTGAAGTCATCTAATTATGTGGTTAAATTGAGTTTTAGGAACTTTGTGTTGTGAGGTTGGGATATCCCCATTTACCCATATTTTTGGTGATTTGTTTTGTTTTTTTTGTTGTTTTTTTTGCTGGGTTTAGGTTGCCCATTCCTGAGGACATAGAAAATCCGATAACTCTCTGTATTTTTTACTATCCTGGCATAGGAAGCCCTTAAAGACCTTAACTCAGGACCCATAAACATATTTTTTTTCAAAGATAACAATTTTTAGTTAAGCCTGGGTTTAGGTATCAGAATAACCTCTAAATGACCCCTAATTGTGCCTCCTATACCAACCCTAGGTCAAACCCCTAAACCCAACAATACACCCATAGTTATGTCCTTCTATAAAATTAAACTGATGATAGTGTCCCTACAACTATTGTTAGTGTCAATTGTACAATTGTATATATTTTCCTTCTGAGACTGATATACGACATTGTGTCTCATTATAATTCGTCTCTCATCACCGATTCAAGTGGTAAAGTTATCAGTTACTTGCGGAGATGGGGTGAAATTAACACGCAAACTCGCGTCACTCTATCAAAGCCCCTGAGGACCTTGTCATTCTCCTTTTTGGACAATGCACAGTCTCTCTGTGGATTTTATTTGATGATCTAAAACTAAATTAAAATCCATGTTGAATATTTATGAAGACAACTAGTTAGTTATGAGGTTTAAATTTCAAACCTGGTTTCGGGGTTTTGTCAAACGCCCCATAATTTATTATAGATACTTACAGATACTAGTAAACATATCACCCATAGCGTGCTTTCATATATATATATGCATATACATGCCTCATAACTCAACTTATATACTATTTCCTTCTGAGACTGACCTGTGGATGTTTGGTACATACGACAACGTAAGCATAGGTGTTGCAGCAATTAGTGGGTCTTATATAGACCCCACCTTTTATGAGTCTCGCAACAAGGATCTTATATAGACCAGGGCCTTTTTACCTTATTATACAGAGGCCGACATTAGGTGGCTGCCCAATTAAAAAATCATGTTTTTTCCACTTCGCCTGATTTTTTAAAAATGTTTTATTACATTGATAGAGTATAAAAACCCACCTGAATATTAAGTATTATTGTAATATCTGATAATTATTGGTTAGAACATGGCGCTGTTTTCACTCCGATCTTGAAGACTTGGGCATCTTCACAATTTCCAAAAGAAAGCTCTGTAGACCAAAACCCTGTAAATACTTATGTGTCTTAGAATTCAATTGCGAAATAAAGATTTCACTTGCTTATATAAAATTCACATACGTCACTCTATAAGAGTAATAAAAAGCCACGAGTTATGTTTAGTTTATCCCTTCATATCAATAAATTAGGGACGATGAATAGATTTATAAATAATCTAATGCAGAATTACATTTGAATCCCAAAACCTCATATGCCAAAGTTTTTTTGTAATATTACCACAAAAGTTTAAAGACAACTATAATGTGTCTTTTATATCTTTTTCCATATTTAAATGTACCAAATAAAGCCTTTGACGGTAAACATGACCAAAATGACAAATACATGTATTTAGCGGGAAAAGAAAAAACGCCGAGATATTCCGCATACATTGATATTCATGTGGAATATCTCCTGGTTTATGCCATTCTTGGCCTGTCGAGCATAGACGATTGCGCCAATGGTGTAAGGGAGACAACTCAATTTCAATTTTGATATAAAACCTAATTGTGCATTTTACACATATTTCACCTCTAGTAAGATAAATGATTAATTTTAAGGACCTTTTTTTGCGAGGTCCCATATAGACCTTACACTTTATAAGGACCCCACAAGAAAGGTCTAAGATAGACCAATACCCAGTAAATGCTAGTATGTCTTAGTATATATATATATATATATATATATATATATATATATAAGAAATCAGTTATCTGTAAAATCTGAATAAATTATTAATTCTTCAAATGCTATTTTATAAAAGTTTAGTAGAGAGATCTATGCAAGTTTCCTATATTTCTATAGATGAGATTGTCCATGGGAGATTATAAAGAAGTGCAGTCCGAGTCACTAACGTAAACTTATTAAACAGCATAATACATAGCATAAAACATAGCATAATACATAGCATAAAACATAGCATAAAACATAGCATAATACATTGCATAATACATAGCATAAAACATAGCATAATACATTGCATAATACATAGCATGATACATAGCATAATACCCATTTCTTTTTATTGATCACAGACATAGTGACTTAAAATCTGTTCAATCAAATTTATGTTTTTAACTTTTCAACTGTTTTAAAAAAGGAAATCTATTATACTTGTGTCGGCTTCAGCTTAGTATTTTGTGTTAAAGCTTTGACTAATAATAGCAAATTAAAGTTGGGTCAATAAGAAGGGTCTTCCATGGCCGAGTGGGCTAAGGCCGTGTCTCAAGATAACTTACCTCTCACTGTTAAGGTCGTAGGTTTGAGTCCCGCTCGATCCAAAAAACTTTGTAAAGAAGTTTGCCAATTACTTTTGGAAAGATGATGTTTTTTTCTCAGATTCATTCTGAGGTCTTCTGGATATGCCATATATATATAATCTGAAATATGTTGGAAATGGCATTTAACCCTATTAAAATCACCCAAAAAAAAAACAAAATGTTATAAAATAGGAAGTCCATAAACTGGCAACTATTATCATTGTTTTTTTCTTCAGATTTGACAGAACATGAAGCTGCTTTACGTCAAGTCAGAGATCGTGTGAGGAATGAGAACGACGAAGCTGTTGCCAAGGCGATGATTTCTACAGTTTTAGCTGTACACTTATTTGCCAAGTTGGTACGGAACAGTGAAGTAATTGTGCGCAAATCTGTGACGGGATTGTTGGATATTTACCCATGTGGTTGTGAGGCCCAAGTAAGAACCGGAGACACAGGCAAAGGTAAATTTGTTGCCATGAAACCGTAAAAAGCAAAAAAGTTGAATGCAACACTGTCAGATGTTATTGCACATAAAAAAGAAGATATATTTGTTTGAATGATTAATGCCTGGGATTCTGGAAGACTAACCAGTACTCAAGTACACCCAAGTAACTGCTGATAACTTCCACGCTTGAAGCAGAGGTGAGAGACAAATGAGAATGAGAGGAAATGCCGTATATCAATCATCATGAAGACAGGCCGGGCGGGAATTCAGCCTTTGGATTGAATGCAGGACATACTACTGACTGCGAAAACCAGGCCCCTAGCATATTTACATGTAAATAAGGATTTCAGTGGCCTTACTCAAGGGTGTAGGATTTTACAGAAGTTTTTGTCTTCCTCTTGGTGATGAATGTTATTTGATAAAAACAAAAGTTGTTTGTGTAAATTTCATAATATTTACATGGTCCTCCTTGGCCGAGTGGTCTAAGGCGCCGTCTCAAGATCATTTACCTCTCGCTGCCAAGGTCATAGGTTCAAGTCACACTTGCTCAAAAACTTAATGTGAGAAGAGTTTGTAAGTTACTTGCGGAAGAACGGTAGTTCTACTCAGACACCAACAAAACTGGATATGCCATATATAACCTGAAATGTATTAGAGGCGTTAAACCCCATTCATAATTGCTTCAAGAATACAATCTCTTTTTATTCATCTGTCTGTCTGCCTATCACTCTCTTAGTGTGAATTTCAGTCTTTGGCTGTGTGTGTGTGTATATGTGTATAAATGTATGTAGGTGTATATAGATATCTCTATATTCTGTCTTTCTGGCTCATCTCTCTGTCACTTCACTCTCGCTCTCTCTTTCTCTGCATTCCCTCTTAGTTTCTCCCTTTTTATCTCTGCATTCTATCTTTTTATTTTGCCTTTGTCTATTTGTCTCTGTCTCTCTCTGTTGAAATAAATGGTTTAATTTACCTCCTATGTTTCAGGGAGTGCCGAGGTCTGGCATGGATATCCAGACATATTTGCCGCAACTACAGCTGCGTATGTTCCTGAAAATAAATGTGACAATGAAGAGGCTACTGCCGGGGATGATGATAATCTTTATTCAGTAGAAGACAAACACCATAAAGACCTGGATGACTTTATCTGTCGGACTCAAACAGTTGCCCAAACTTTAACCAATGGGTTTGCGCAAAAATCAAAATTCAGTGTAAAGAATAGATTAATACCTTCAATTGCTTGTACGCTGGAGGACATCAGAGTTTTTTTGTACGATTGCGACAGGGACATTCTGATGCGGAGACAAGTTGGTCTGAGCATATTGAACAATTATGGAAGGATAGAGAAAAGTACAATTGTGGAATTGTGGTTGTTACTTAATTTGGAACATTTTGGAAACTCTATTGACAAAAACTTTGTAGAAAAGCTGGACAGATCTGGATTTAAAGAATTTCTGAATGAGATACACTGTTCACATCTTTATGAAACATCTAAATGTGGACACAGACATTTTGAGGCAAAGTTACCAAAATTTGCATTTGAAAACTTGTCGATCTTGACTGTATCTGACTTAGGTCATCCTTAAAAAAGTGTGTTTGCTGCTCTCTGACCCAGATATTCTCATGGGGGTAGGTTGGTAGCTTTTTTTTGGAGGGGGGTGGGGGGACAGATTTTTTTTTTTTGATGGGTTATAAGCCTTCCTTTAATTCAGTTGTAATTTTGAATGAATAAAAATTAACCGAATTCATGAAAAGAATTTTTTAAGTCAATAAAAACGTTTGAACAGCTGTAATAAATTATTTGAATGGATAAGTAGGAGCACAGCAAACAAACATTTTATAAATTGGGTTTTACATGACATTGTTATGATCAGTATCAAATATATATATTGATTCCTAATTGCCAAATTATATATTATTACACTTGTGACTTACTGTTGAATGCTTTATCTCCATTTTAAACACATTACAGGTTATACAAAGAATCTGAATAGAAGCACAGTCCTTCCACAAATAGACTTGTGAACTTCTCGTATAAAGTTTTTGAATTAAGCTGGGCTGCATCTTGAGACAGCTCTTTAGTCCATTGGGCAACGAAAGACCGTCTCAAATTATTTATTTACCCTTTACTTCATATAGACGCCTTTGGACACCTCTAATATAAAAGGCTTTTGAATATTTGAGTGAAATATGTTAATATTAACTGACAGAGTGGAAAACAGTGCAGGAAGTGTTCAGATTGCTCGTTACAAGCAATCTGAACTCTTCTTGCACTGTTTTCAAAAGGCTTCTGTGATTGGTGCGGGAAAACACGTTTCTATGGAGTAAAAGGTTAGAACACTTATAAATCAGAGCTCAAGATACATTTGTACATTTCTACTTACCTTTTATAAAAAAAGTGCTAAAATTGCTGTTAAAGACTCATTGTACATTAAAGAGAATATATCAGGAAAAAAAAGCTATAAAAGTCGTAAAATATGAAATTATTTTTTATAATTGATATAATGCATCTCATTATCATAAATTAATAAAATCCAAATGTTTTTTGTAGGTCATATCCAACCAAAATGTGCCAAATCGATATTTTAAATTATAGTGGTAAATTTGAAACGAAATCCTCTTTCTAAGATGAAATATTTTTTATTACATAAAAACTGTATAACTGATCACATTGCAATAAAAATGAAATCACGTGACTGATACAATACGTTACAAAATATGTTGCAATTTTCAGAGGGAAATCTATTTTAATCTAACTTAGGCGTGTAGCCCAAGTTCGAAAGTCCCTTTTCAATGTTTTACTTTGGTATGTTTAAAGGATATCCGAGTATATATAGGCACGATATATGGGAGGGGGCAGGGGGGGGGGGGGGGTGTTTTTTAGCAAATTTTAAAAAGAATCCTGATATATTCCCTTTAACAATCATAGGGCGTATTTCTCTGTTCTGATACAAAACAAAGGGATTAAACCCTTTAAACTATGCATGCCCTTCTGTGTAGTTAACACATCATTTGTACCTAGGTGCTTATTTATTCAAGGAATTATATAGAGAAGGAAGGTAGCTGAATGAGATTTTTTGAACACTTGTGTATTCACACAAAATCCTGATTTCTTGAACACTTGTGTATTCACACAAAATCCTGCTTTCAATCATCTTAATTTCCATTTATCTCAGAAAAACAAATCAAAATACACCGTTACACTGTTTAATGACAGTTCTCATCAAAACAATACCATTCCCAGAAATTTGTGTTTAAAATTGTTGAAGTACTTTTGATTAATACAAAATGTGTATACCGCAGCTAAAATAACGAGCGATTACAAGAAATTTTCCTTCAAACCCCAATATCTTTAATTCAAGATCATTTTGTGTGATCAAAACATGTTTAAACATTATATTCAAAGACAAGAAATGAGTTGCCTGTGAATTATGAATGATTAATTTGCAAAGAATTAATCCTTCGTATGCTATTTCATCAACGTTTAGTCACGAGATGCAGGTTTCCTATCCGTCTATAAAAGTCCTCGACTAGACATACCTTATCTTTACAGGTCACCAACTCTTGCAAATATTCAGAAATGAAACTTGTGGCTCAAGAACAAAGTTCACATCCAATCATCAAATATTTGCCAGATGGGGATCAAACTCACAATCTCTTAATTGATAGGTGGACGAGCTACCGACTAAAGAATTGTACATGTAAAATATTTGGTACAATTCAGCCAGCCATCAATTAAACTAACAACATTCAACCTTGCTTGTTTTCCAATGCTAAATTTATAGACTTGTGAATTGATTGATTGAATATTTAGCATAACTTTTATACGATAGACAGTTAACAGACGATCAGTTAACCCAACCAGTTTCCTTGGATCCTGAAAGGTTAACCAGTACTTGAGCAGACCAAATCTCCGCAAATAACTAAATACTTTCCCACTTGAATCAGCGGAAAGAGGCAAATGAAAATGAGACACAATGTCTTATATCAATCATCACAGGGACTGTGGCCGGGCGGATTTATCAAACTCACTGGATTGAGCCCTGGATTGAAAGTCATGCGCGTTAACGATTGAGCTATTCGGGCCTGGCTAGACTGGTCAAGAATTGAACTGGTGTGAAAGTACAAACACAACAATGTTGCAAAATATATTTATTCAGATATGTAAATATAATGCTTCAGGACAGGTCTCCTGTTTTGTTAGTAAACATTGTGACCCACCATTTAAGCACATTACATGCATTATAACAAAATGACAAATTTTCATACTTATTCATTCTGATGGGGGGAAAAACTAAATATTTAACGGGAGAAATGTGAAAATAATGATACTGTCTATGTGCAACGTACTTTCCGTATAAAATGCGCTCATATGAAATTATGTTATTTTATGTGTATTAAGACTCCTCCAATGCAGGTAATAATTGCTTGTTCGTATATTAGTGTCCGTTAAAAATCCTTAATACGGTAGTTTCCATCTAAAAATAGGATGACATAGTATCATAATAGTTAATTCAAATTATACATGTGCCTCCCTCGATATGTAGTCATGTCAACAGAGTAAATATATCAATTTATCTACTACAACAGATTTTAAAAAATATCAACTTAACACACTACCATATTCACATTAATTAGCTTTATGCCCACACAGCAACCCATTTTGCCACCATGTAATCTTTAGGAAAAGCCCACCCCACTTTCCCCAATTGAAAAAGTAGGTGTATTTATTGAGAATATAAATATGTATCTCTCTCTTTAAGCAATTACTTCAGAGAAAAGATACCTTTAAGAAAAAACAAAATAATTATACACTTTTTAAAAGTAAATATATAAGGGCTCTCTCTCTCTTTTCTCTCTAACAAAACCGATACAAGCACCTGTACTGTATTATAACACTTCAACGACTCGTACACCATCTTACAGAGTATTCCCCCTTCATCGCAGTGACTAAAACCTACAACAGTGTGATGAAAAGGTATGTGATGGGAACACGTAATAGACGGGAACTTTTAAAGGTTGGTTGCCTGGCAATAATGATGCAGCCCTCAGTAATAATTAATTTTCTATAAAAAACAGGAGCAAATTCTACATTATAGAAATTGTAGATAAACTTCCAAATTTTGAAATTGAACCAATAACGACATTAGACTTAATACATAAGCATACACTTGTAACTGAATAGATATGAGCGGAACTGGTTGGGCAAAATTTTTTCCACATGGTTACAAACATGATCACTCTGCCTACTGAAAATGACTTGTGCAGAAAACAAACTGTATCCTCAAAGCGGGTCTGGTGGAAACTAAAACTTGTTTCTACCAACATTGTGGAAGATCAAATGCCGATTCCTGACTAAATCTATTTAATATGTAAGTGAAAACATGACAAATGTATTTTTGCCGCATTGAGAGAGAATAAATTAAGTAACAGTTGAGCACAACTGTGTAGTCTAAACTGCAAGCACACATAGCCGTGCGGGAGGATCGAATCCGATTCTGAGTTGAATGTTCTACCACGGAACCACGTGTTTCGCAGATCAATGGTTGGTAAGTGTTGATGATTTTTCAGACAAACCTTGAAAGTTTCACAACAAAGATTAATATTACATGTTTACAATCGGATACAAATAGTAAATTTGGAAATAATCTTATAATCAAGCAGGACAACAGCGATTTCATTATCAACTTTCAAAATCAACTTTGACCAAAATGCAAAATTGCAGGAAACGTGACCCAAAAGAGTAAAGTGGCAGTCAGAACAGAGACAAAACTGTTCAGAGGAGAATAATGCACTCCCATAAAAATGGTATAAATAATGTATTATGTCAGCCATGTAAGTACCATACTATCAATGGTAGGTGAAAAAAAAAAACAAATTGTTAAATGTTTGTTTACAAATCATCCATCAGGCTTCTGTTTTACCAACATATTAAACAATTTAAATAAATACTTTAAAACTTAAATCCCGGAAAAGTAGCCAGTGATCATGATTTAAGACTGGTTCCAGTAAAAGTGCACATGGTTTCAATGATGCTGATTTTATAATAAATAACCAGTCAAAATTGAATTAATTTTTATAATAATTAAATAACCAGTCAAAATTGAATTAAGTTTTAAGTATTTCTTATAATAAAAATAGCATATATATTATATGAACACTGGCTGTAAACCTGCTTTAGTAAATACTAGATCATTGGGGAAGAGATGCTGGGAGTGAAATAAGTCCATACTGCTGAAACATTTTAAACAAGGTAATGCCACCATCAATTTATTGCCAATTTGAATTCATAATACTTTTTTTTACCTTTTTTTTTTCTCTTCCAAATATCACATCAATGTAGGAATGTTGTTAAATTTAAAGAATAATCATAAATATATCACAAATAATCGTAAAAATGTTCCTAAATCTGATCTCTATCTTCTATCCCATGCTTCATCATCAAATGGATCTATTTGGCGTTTTCTGTAAGCGTCTTTGAATTCTGCTCCCAGTCTTTCTAGATCCTGTGTGTCCCTGATAACTCCCTGTAAAAAATAAATATCAATTCATCACACTGTCCACATAAATGTCTACAATATAATACATCTCACTACACAGTTACGCCCCTTTTTCACCACGATAACACGATTCTTACACTTAAAGAAGTCCAATGAAATTTGGTTTGAAATATTTTCAAAATGGTTCATAGAGGTTGAGATTTCTTGCTGCAGTTGAGTAGAGTAAAAGCTGGTATAGCATATACTGCAATAAGACATCACTGGTGTTAAAAAAGTGAATTTTTATGGGATTTCAACATATGCATGTATTGATGACTATTTAAGGACTTATTTTTTTTAAAAAATCTTAGGGTGTTACTGATCTCTCTTTACAAAAAAAAGCAAAGCTAGATGGTCAACTTACCAGTTATTGTGCATTTTAATGAAGGTACACAGTCCTGCTATGAAAAAAAAATTTTTTTTTTATATGGATTTTTTTTTACCATGGAAATGCTGGACATTTATTTATGTAGAACAAAGAACAAAATTCAACTGTGTAGTAAGACGTATATGTTTCCCCAAAATCTTTAGGAAAGCATAATAAATAGTGAATAGGAAGATGACCCACTTACCTTTGGTAAATATCCTAACAATCTCATAGCATGTTCCTGCAACAACTTCTGCCTCTCCTCCTCAATAATTTGTAGACGGAAGTTCTCCATCCTCTCTTGCTCCCTCCTTCCTTCCAACTCTCTTTCACGATCTGCAGCGAACTGAGAGCGTCTGTCCTCTATCAGATTCTCCACAGCTCGTTTGTGCTCCAGCTGTTTCATACGGCGTTTCTGGGCGTTCATCTGTTCAATACGATCATCCTCCGCAAACTTGGCCATCATCTGTAACACACATTAGTTCTGTAAACACTGCCTTCTTTTAACTTTAGTTTTAAAAATAGTATTTATTTTCCTGTTATATATATAAACTGAGTAATTATTTACAGAAAAAAAGTCTTTAATTTCCAAAATGTGCATAATTAAATAATTTCATTATATTTAAAAATAATGATACAACTAAACTGCGGCCGTCAACACCTATATTTCGCTGGTAATGGTATTGTCAATATATCAGATCATTTCGTTGGTACAGGTACCAAACCATACGGTTTCATCCCTATCAATATCAGACCCTGATTGCAACACATTTGTGAAGACCCTCAAACAATTTTGGAATGGTAGGGTGAGAACGAGTAATTGTCCTTGGAATGATAAAATGTAAAAAGAGACATACACATATGTGAGGCCCTTGAAAGGTAGACTGAAAAGAGATATCTACACATGAGGGCCTGGAGCGATAGACACAGACAGTGACCTACAAATACAAGAGGCCCTATAACAGTAGACTGAAAAGAGAATTCTACAAATAAATAAGGCCCTGAAATGACACTGATAACAGTGACCTGCACATACATGAGGCCATTGAATGGTAGACTGATAACAGTGACCTGCACATACATAAGTCCCATGAATGGTGGACAGATTAGTGACCTACAAAAACATGGGGCCCTGGAATGGTAGACTGATAACAGTGATCTGCACAAACATAAGGCACTGGAAAAGTAGACTGCTAACAGTGACCAACACGTACACGAAGCCCTGGAATAGTAGACTGATAACAGTGACCTACACATACATGATGCCCTGGAATGGTAGAATAATAACAGTGACCTACACATACATGAGGCCCTGAAATGGTAGACTGACAACAGTGACTTACACATACATGATGCCCTGGAATAGAAGATTGATAACAGTGACCAACACATACATGAGGCCCTGGAATGGTAGACTGATAACAGTGACCTACACATACATGATGCCCTGGAATGGTAGAATAATAACAGTGACCTACACATACATGAGGCCCTGAAATGGTAGACTGACAACAGTGACCTACACATATTTGATGCCCAGGAATAGAAGATTGATAACAGTGACCAACACATACATGAGGCCCTGGAATGGTAGACTGATAACAGTGACCTACACAAACATGAGGCCCTTGAATGGTAGACTGATAACAGTGACCTACACATACATGAAACCATTGAATAGTAGACTGATAACAGTGACCTGCACATACATAAGACCCTGGAATAGTAGACTGATAACAGTGACCTGCACATACATGAGGCCCTGGAATGGTAGACTGATAACAGTGACCTGCACATACATGAAACCATTGAATGGTAGACTGATAACAGTGACCTGCACATACATAAGGCCCTTGAATGGTTGACAGATAACAGTGACCTGCATATACATGAGGCCCTGGAATGGTAGACTGATAACAGTGACCTGCACAAACATGAAGCCATTAAATGGTAGACTGACAACAGTAACCTACACATACATGATGCCCTGGAATAGAAGATTGATAACAGTGACAAACACATACACGAGGCCCTGGAATGGTGGACAGATAACAGTGACCTACACTAACACGAGGCTCTGGAATGGTAGACTGATAACAGTGACCTGCACAAACATGAAGAACTGGAATAGTAGACTGATAACAGTGACCAAAACATACATGAGGCCCTGGTATGGTAGACAGATAACAGTGACCTACACATACATGAGGTCCTGGAATAGTAGACTGATAACAGTGACCTGCACATACATGAAGCCATTGAATGATAGACTGATAACAGTGACCTGCACATACATAAGGCCCTTGAATGGTAAACAGATAACAGTGACCTACACATACATGAGGCCCTGGAATAGTAGACTGATAACAGTGACCTGCACATACATGAGGCCCTGGAATGGTAGACTGATAACAGTGACCTGCACATACATGAAGCCATTGAATGGTAGACTAATAACAGTGACCTGCACATACATAAGGCCCTTGAATGGTTAACAGATAACAGTGACCTACACAAACATGGGGCCCTGGAATGGTAGACTGGTAACAGTGACCTGCACAAACGTGAGGCACTGGAATAGTAAACTGATTATAGTGACCAACACATACACGATGCCATGGAATGGTAGACAGATAACAGTGACCAGCACATACATAAGGCCCTTGAATGCTAGACTGATAACAGTGACCTTCACACAAACTTGATGCCCTGGAATGGTAGACTGATAACAGTGACCTACACAAACATGAGGCTCTGGAATGGTAGACTGATAACAGTGACCTGCACAAACATGAGGCCCTTGAATGGTAAACTGATAACAGTGACCTACAAAAACATGAGGCCCTTGAATGGTAGACTGATTACAGTGACCTACACATACATGTGGCCCTAGAATAGTAGACTGATAACAGTAACCTACACAATGTCATACATGTGACTCTAGAATGGTAGGCTGATAACAGTGACACACACACCAGACCCTGGAATGGTAGACTAATAACAGTGACCTACACACACATGAGGCCCTGGAATGGTATACTGACAACAGTGACCTACACACACACACACAAGGTCCTGGAATGGTAGAATGGCAACAGTGACCAACATATCTGTATCGCCATGCATTACATACTTGCTGTCTGAAGTTCTCCTCCTCCATCTTCTCGGCATCCTGCCTCAGTTGTTTGAAGTGCATCTGTTGTGCATGTTGTTGCTGGAGATCTAATCTCTGTCTGATACGCCGCTCCATCAAATTCTGCAAGAAGAAAAATGAATAACCTGTGTAAGCCATCATCTCTATTAATCCCCTCTATTAAGCAGCCACTTTTGTTAAGCAGCCACATTAGCTATTTCTCATTTCTATGCTTATCAACCTGTATTAAGCAACAACCTGTCAGTCTTGAAAGGCCACTTGTGCTCCTTCCCTTGACTGGCTTCTTAAGACAGGTTTGGCTGTATATACGTACTTTAAAGCAAAATATGTTTATCAAGTCTTTTCATATGAATATGCTTACAATATAAATATATAACAAAATTAATCTCATGTATTTTGATATTTGTCAATATATCTAAGTAATCGTATATGTATCAACATATAAAATTTTTTCGAGGGTTCATTGCAATATTGTTCCATTTACATATAAACAAATAAGAAAATAGAGCAGTGTTATGCTAAACCATCAATATCCAGTGGCTTTCTCATGTAAAAATCATCATTCCTAATATCTCTTCCAAAATGTTCGAAAATCATGTCTCACCTCTTGCACATATATAGCTTAGTGACACCCCTAAATTCTTTGATTCTAAATCAACTTACCCGTTCCTTCTGTCTCTCCTTTTCTTCCTGTTCCTCAAGATGCAACTCCATCCTGATCCTCTCCAGTTCCTCTCTCTCCTGGTCTTGTTTTGATATCTCATCCGCCAACTGAAATAACCAAACAAAAGTTGACATAAATACATATATATATATATTCATATGTCATTCATTTATATCATCATTCATTCTACAGACAGACTAGTTGGGTTGGCTATTACTCACTCTGATTGGTCAATACTATGATCAGCTATTACTGACTCTTGATTGGTTAAAACTGACAATGATCAACTATTACTGACTCTGATATGTTAATACTGACTATGATCAGCTATGACTGACTCTGATTGACTATTACTGACTATGATTGGTTAAAATTGACTTTGATTGGCTATTACTAACTATGATCAGCTATCACTGACTCTGATTGGCTATTACTGACAATGACTGGTTAAAAATTGACTATGATTGGCTATTACTGACTCTGATAGGTTAATACTATTATCGGCTATTACTGACTCATTGGCTATTACTGACTATGATTGGTTAATACTAGAACTATGATTGGATATTTATACTGACTATGATTGGTTAAATTGACTATAATGAGCTATAACTGGCTGTAATTGTTTAATAATATGATTGGCTATTAATGACTGATCAGCTATTACTACTATGATCAGCTATTACTGACTCTGATTGGTTAAAACTGACTATGATTATTATTGAATGATTGGATATTACTGACTCTGATTGGTTACTTCAGACTCTGGTTGACTACTACGGACTCTTGATTGGTAAATACCGACTATGATCAGCTATCTGGTTACTACTGAAAATACATGTACTTGCCCATTACTGACTCTGATTGGTTAATACTGACCACCATTGGCTATTAATGACCCTGATTGGTTAATACTGACTATACTTGCCCATTACTGACTCTGATTGGTTAATACTGACCATCACTGGCTATTATTGACTCTCACTGGTTAATACTGCCTATGACCAGCAATTACGGATTATGGTTGCTACTGATTCTTATTTGATATTACGGACTCTGGATATTAATGACTCTGATTCGAAATTACTGACTTAGATTGGATATTACTGACTCTAATTAGATATTACTGACTCTAATTGGATTTTATTGACTCTGATTAGATATTATTGACTCAAATTAGATATTACTGACTCTGATTGGATATTACTGACCCTGATTAGATATTACTGACTCTAATTGGATATTACTGATTTTGATTGGTTATTTCTGAATATGATTCATTATTACTGACCCCAATTGGATATAACTGACTCTAATTGGATATTACTGACTCTGATTGGTTATTACTGAATAGCACTTCTTATTTTACAAACGGCCAAGCAAGTTTTGTAGAAATGCTTGCCGTCTATAAATGTATACATCTGGAGGACAGATTCCTATCCCTTATCGAGTCCAGACAGTAAACAAGACAAACATACTTACAGCTTCTTGTACTTTAGCCATGGAACTTTCTTTTTGTTTCTTCTTCGCCATCCTATCTTGCTCTCTCTCCTGTTGGACATTTGCAAACTCCAAGATACGACGATTCTCCTCCTCCATCCGCCGACGTTCCATTTCCTTCCACTGGTCTCGTGACGACTTGAAATCCTCGATATACTGCTGGGTGGCTTTCTGTTTTTGAAGGGCAAGTTCTCTTTCTCTGCAAACATTTTGATAGTGTCATTTCTTTAATTATGGTCCAATTATGCAGAAAAAAAAAACATGGGGTTGACCAGGTTGCTTTATCACAATTTTGATGGTTCGATGACAAGACATCCCTTCATTTTCCCCCATTAGTTGCTGTGTATCATTATGCATCTTTAAACTGCTACAGCTTCATCAATCAGTACCCAATGTCATCCAAATAAATGTTCATTAAAATGTTCCAATGTTCTTATAATTATGTACAAAGAAATATGACCATTTTAAGCATTTTCAACAAAAATAATGCATCAGCCTATTTCTTGGGGACAGGAATCTTGCTACCGTCATGTAAGGGAGGTAATTCTTTACATGTTAAGTAGGTAATTCTTTAACGAGACCGAGAAAAATTTACAGATGAAATACAAGTATACATTAACTTACCTCTGATCTTCTTCATAAATTTTGCGAACAATTTCGTCAATCATGAGTTTCTCCTTGAGGAATTCTTCGTAGGCTTGTTGTTTCTTCTCCTCTTGTTCCTCTAACTGTCGTTCCAGTTCCTGCTGGTATCTGACAGACTCCCGGTACTTCTCCATCTCTCGCTGCCTCTCTGCTGCCTCTGCGCGGTTGTGTTCGTCCATCATTTGTCGTGCGATGTCGGCATCACGTTGCTGTATATGGTAACATAAATATAAAATCATTTGTTCCCATGTCATCTGTTATAGAAAACCATTACATTATCATTTTGTTCATAGTTGACTTATTTGATGACATGTAGCGAATGACTGGCATCAGATGCCACAGGGCCATAACTTTTTAACTTTCCTTAAAATTTTCATGACCCTAACTATCTTGAATGAAAATATTTCATATTTCAGCTGAGCTACATGTACAGGAAGCTTTAGTTTCAACAATACTTAATAAATACACACTGGAGATGACAAGTAACATGGACTGGTAACATATCATACTAGGTAACAATGACATGTAACAGATGGTAAATAACAATGGCAGTTTACAATGGCTGGAAACAATGATTGGTAACAGTTTACAATGGCTGGTAACAATGGCTGGAAACAATGACTGGTAACATACAACAGGTAACAATGCCTGGTAACAATGTCATGCAACAGATGGTAAACAACAATGGCAGGTAACATTTACTGGATACATATGAAAGGTAACAATGACATGTAATCGATGACAGGTAACAATGACATGTAACAGATGGTAAATAACAATGACATGTATCATATAACAGCTAACAGATGACTTACCAGTAACAATGACTGTTAACAGATGACAGGCAACATATAACAGATGACAGGTAACAATGACTAGTAACATATGACAGGTAACAATGACAAGTAACAATTACTGGTTACTGCATATAACTGTCAAAACGCTGCGGTACCGCGGCACTTGAAACACCTGGGATAGGGCCTGCTGAACAGATGGAAGTCAACACTGACATGTAACAGATTGCATATCACGGATGACAGGTAACAATGAATCCTAACAGATGATTGGTAACAGTGACATGTAACAGATGACAGGTTACAGATGAAAGGTAACAATGACTAGTTACAGATGACTGGTAACAATAACATGTAACAGATGACAGGTAACAGTGACTCATAACAGATGACTCATAACAGATGACTGGTAACAGATGACAGACAGCACCCACATTTAACAGAAGACTGGTAACATTTACATGTAACATATAGCAGGTAACACCAAACTTACCATTAAGTCAAACTTGATGGCCTCTTTCTCTGCCATCTGTGCTGTTCTCTCTTTGTTCATGTATGCTGACTTCAACTTTGATTCCAACTCCCGCAATTCTAAACTGCAACATTCAAAAGAGCTACCTGTAGACTTTTTTCATTATGAGTGCATATCAATATACATATATATCATATTCACCGTATTTATCAGATTTAAGCTTAACTGGGGAAAAAATGGGTCCTCTATGGCCAATCGATCAAAGATGATGTTGTCTAATGACCTCTCAAAGATAGGTAGTGGGTTTGAGCTTTGTCCAAAAAATTAATGTGAGAAAGTTTGCCAGTTGTGGAAGGACAGTGGTTCTACTCAGATTCATTCTGAGGCCTTGCTCAACCAATAAAACTGGATATATGTCATATTAAACCTGTTAAATGAGCTGAAAATTAAAATATATAAGCAAAATCAGCACTAAAGGACAAGATTATTTTTAGGTCCACTTGTTCTAAAGGAGGAGTAGGCATAAAAAATATACCTAAGGTCTGCTAACGCCAAGATATAGGCAGTGATAGGGGATATATGGAGTAGATTTCATTACAAGTCTCCTGTTTGGAGATAAAGGAGATACAGGTTATCTCTTTTCCCTCTGAATCTCTGATGTCACCTTCTACAGAGCTCTTGCTCGCACTTACGGAAATAGGGTTGGGGCCCTGGACTTTGGGAAAATAAGCGTTATTTTTTAAGAAATTGGGAAAATTACAGGTTCCTTTAATATTTGTAACAATATACAATATATACATGTGTAATGTGTAATAAATGTATAAAAATGAGATGTTCTTGTAAAACTACATTAAAATATAATATTAAAAAAATCTCAAGAATTCACCCCCACCCCCTCCCCACCCCCAATATTTCTCTCGGTTTCTTTGCATTTTGAAATTGGGAATTTTGTTACTTTGGACTGGGAAAAAAGATACTATTTGACATAGGAAAATTGGGCACAATAATGGCCCAAAATGTTCAAATGAGAGCCCTGTTCTACACCTACCTAGATTCTCTGATCTGTTGACGCATCTTCTCATCTCTGATACCATCCAGTTTACGATGTTCCAACTCTCTGGCGAGTCTGTCTTCTTGTGCCATCTGTTCCTCCCGGATTATTCTATCTCTCTGTGCCTGTGTTGGTGAAATATGGGACAAGTATTTGACATATAAACTTTCCTGGTTAAATATGTGATGAGGGCAAGACAAATAAAATTCAGACATTACTTATAGAATTATCTAAATAATGAAGGACCTGGACCAAACTGACAATGAGATATCAGACGATGATCTAATTTCTATAAATGGTGATCTTGACCTTTGATTAGGGTTCAACTTCTTACAGAAGCAAGACTGCAAAGTTTGAGAACTGTGGAGCCAAACTGACAGTAAATCATAATGGTCAATTGACCAACAAACAAAATGCAAAGCTTTATAGTATACCCCTGTTTTTGAAGGGGGCACAATTAATTTTAAAATAACTTCTTTGAAAGGACATTTTCAGTAGGTAGAGGTCACTCCCATCTAATTCACCTGTAATTTTTTTTATGAATTTATAAAGACAAAGTGTAAAGTTGTTAATTTAACACATAGTTACCTTTAAGATATATTTTGACTGCTTCTTGAAATTTAAACAAGCAAATTCAGGGATTTTATGTTCCCCTCTTTTTCAAAAGATTCGATTCAGGCAATCTAAAGTTATTGCTTGGAAAACTCTAAAAATATGATTTTTAAAAAAATAACGGGGCAGAACAACAAATGCCAAAACCCCTAAAATAGAACTTAGCCTGTGATTTATATAATGTATAAACATTGTATTAGAATTTGAGAAGATATGATTCTGGCTTTCCTAAGCTTTTGCACGGAAACCAAAAAATTATGAATTTTCAGAAGTAAAAGGGGTACAACTCTACAACGACAGAAGTCACAACCCCTAAAATTGAACATAGCCTGTGTTTTGTCATTATAAACATTGCATTAAAATTTCAAAAGATTGGATTCAGGCATTCTTAAGTTATTGCATGGAAAACCAAAGTATGACTGACGTACAGCCAGACCCAAATTATGGTCTCCTGCGGGGGACAAAAACAGCTGTACATTGATCAATGGGCATGTTATCCTTCACCAATGAGTAAAGATTTGTTGTGACTTCATGCCTTTGTGAAAGTCAATGTGTAATGAGTGTTTCTGCAAGTACTTACTCAGAGAAAATATCCTAACCTAAGTATAGGAAGATCTCAGCTTGAGATGTTTAATAAAACCGGCCCCTGTATCTTGTTAAAACCAAATCACTTTATAAAAAAAAACTTACATTATGCCATATGTACAGTCTACATATATTTTGTGATCATATATGATTAAGTATCAATAATATTCATTTGTTTTTATATTTTGGTGAGATTAAACTACTGCATGTTAAATATCAAATTTAGCTACTGACTTACAAACTCTAGATAATGTGTAACAGTAATGACTGTATTTAATGACTTACAAACTCTAGATAATGTGTAACAGTTATGACTGTATTTAATGACTTACAAACTCTAGATAATGTGTAACAGTAATGACTGTATTTAATGACCTACAAACTCTAGATAATGTGTAACAGTAATGACTGTATTTAATAAAGCCAGTGACTTTTTTTTGTAGTTCATCTTTTATTTCATAAATGATACAAAACATGTAAATTTTTTTCATACATTCTGGTTATAATAATGTTGCATATAATTCCATTTTAATTGCATATATATCAACACAGTCTCAATAAAAAACAACATCTCGATGTTTTTACCAATAAGTGAAACATTGACATATATATAATGATAACATGATGAAAAAAAGAAAAGAAGAATTTGATTTTTATGTAACTATTATATAGTAAATGAATAATAATGGAAAGAGTGAAAAAATAGAAGATTGCCTCAACCATGTAAATATTGTTAACAATTCGTAAAAGTTTTCCCAGTATTGAATAATATTTTTATTTATAATAGTTTAAACACTGATTTTTACCTTAAGTATGTTTTCCTCCATATCTCTCTCCTTCATTTCAGACATCTGCTGTCTGATGAACCGCTTATCTTCGAGCCTTGTTTCACGATTCATGTTGGACTCGAGCATCTTCTCCCTCGACAGTGTTTTCACAGTCTCTTCACGGACATTTTCCTGACGGCGTGCATTTTCTAGCTGTCGCTCCCTCTGACCCACTGTCTGAAGAGGTGCCCTCCTCATTGTTGCCTGCAAGAAGAATAATACAATCTTGCATACCAGAAAAGGATTTCCATGTATTTTTACCGGGTACAGATTTTTCATTGTACAGCCCCCACTCCATGCGTTCATCCTAGGCTGCTGTGACATTTTAGGATGCGACGTATTAACACATATGAGGTAATATATCTTTCTGATGTCTTGAAAGCCATCTTAAAAAAATATAATAACAATATGAAATAAAATAAGCATTCAATGTGTTTAGTATGCAAAATTAATCTTACATGACTTTTTTGGTTCAGAACGAAAATTTCATCCCTTGGGATAACTGTTTTCAAGGGAACTTGGCTGTCTTGAATAATCCTTCTTTAAGTTAATCCTGGTAAATCTATCATTAAAAACAATAAAATCCATCACAAAGAGGGCACAAAAATATTGGCCTCCTCAGAACTTTTGTTGATCTACAGTATCTTAAAATGGTTTGACAGTTGCAGGTATGCAATCGAAAAAAATCCAGATGAAACGGAAGCTGTTACTTTTCTACATGTGTTAGATTGGTTAACTTATTACGTGGGCATTCATGGTAATATGTATAGCGTGGTATTAGGAAAGAGGCTATATAACAGTCAGTAAAAAGCTATACATGTACACACTATTTTTCTTTGTTGAAAGGTATGTAAGTAATAAATGATTATTTTATTAGCTGGTCAAAAAATCAGAATGTTATGTTTACTGGTTATACTTATTACCATGAGTCTAAAACTTTGCCATCCATGTAAATAATGGCATCAATAATAAACAGTGGACAAAACCAAATGTAAACAAATGCCTACGCTAACAGAAGTTGGAACTTTGTGCATGTCTGGGATATTGTTATTATATGTGCATTTGCGGTAATAGGTATATTGTGGTATTAGATATACAAGGGATATTGACAAAACAATCCTCTGCATTGTTTGATTAATATGAAAGTTCTCTTAAAATTATTGTTTCAACACATTTCTTTTTTTTTTAAATTCAATATCATATTTGTTTTTTTATCATTTTGAATAATACAACAGCTAAAGCAAATGCTTCTTTATCTTTATGGTAAATTGAAAAGAAGAAATTAATATGCTGGAATGTTTACGTGTTGTTTTGCTTTTACCCCACCCACCCTAAAATACCGCAGCCAGACGTATCAAGTGACAGTCGTGGTGTATCGTTCCCTAACCGAATAAAAGCAAGTGTGCATTTTAAAATTGTCACTAAGTATATTTTACACTGATATAAGAATATGTACATACCATCTTTATAATGCAACAAAGTCGTATGTGCTTTAAACTTTTGTCAGTGTTGTCTTGATCAACAGGAAAATGGCGGCCAATGTAAATGGACAGTTTACTTTGGTTGCTAGGGGTGTCAGCTACCAAAAATGTAATTGATCACATTGTAGTTTCAGTATTTATGGATAAACTGTAAATCTTTAGCAATTTATTTGTTTAAGTTATAAATAATATTACAATTCATATTGTTTCTCAACGGGAAAAATAAGATTGTATATATAGTTTGTTTCGACGTCTCACTTTAAGGAAGAGTCCATTTAATGACAAGGCTATTTTGCGGCTCAGCAGTTAATTACGTATGAGTGCGGCAATCTGCGGGCCCAGATGCGGGTAGATCTATATTGTCCAGGTTAAAAATATAAAAAAAGTTAAAATTAACCAAGGAATTAGTTCATTGAATTAATTAATGTGATAAATTAAGGATATATTTGAACAAAAAAAAGCACAATTTATATTACAACAACAACAACAACAACAACCAGTATCATAGTGGAGTGCGTGGTCCAGTGGTAGAGCAAGTAGTAAGTGAACCCGTGAGGATCGTGGGTTCGATCCCCCACCCACTGCAATGTGTGGTGTCCTTGAGCAAGACACTTTTTCCGCATATACTTAGTACTGGTCTACCCAGAAAGATTTCGAGCGTGATTTGTATAAATTGTGAGAACTTGTTTAACAATCGAAGTAAAATGTTTAAATTTAAATTAATAGCAAATTAAAAAAAAAAAAAAAACAACATCAACAACAACAGCTTGATGTATAAACTATGAACTGATTGGATTTGTTTAATTATAGTTTAAAAAGTAAAACGAAATTAGCATAACACCGTTGTTATAACCAAGGAATTTTGAACTTCCTTGTTATAACTGAGGTCTTTGAACAACTATGATGTTGATACTTCTATTCACGAACAGAATCTTTGTGGTTGGTCGTATATGTCAGTTTACTGATCATAATGTAGAAGACTCCTGGCTAAGTTTCAAAGAAATAGTTTTGTCAGTTTCAAACACGATTGCCCAGTGGGACTTTAACACAGAAATGGACCTTGGCTGAACTCACATATTTTACATCTGATCGGTCCAGAAATATATGTTATATAATCATTTAATACAGTGCTGCCAGGCTCATCTTGATACATTTGAGACACATATATTACACATTTCTCAAAAGTATAGTATAAACTTATTTATTTTTCTTCGATTGTGAAACAAGTTCATAGAACTTAGACAAATCACGCTTGGATTTTTCCCGGGTAGACTCAGTACTTAGCATAAACGTTTCTTGCTCAAGGACACCACACAAAGCCGTGGTGGAGGATCGAACCCACGACCCTCCGATCATGGGTTAGTGCTCTATCACTAAACCACGCGCTCCACTCATTTATGGTTATGATTGCAGACCTTCTTTCAAAAATCTCAGATTCCAGTAAACTTGGTTGGTTAAAAGATGAAAACAGAGTAAAACAATTGGGACTTAATTTTGTTCATAAATTCCATGTATTTTATAACAAATCTCCTCCTTATCCAAACACAAACTTTATTTTAGTCTCTAAGATACAGTCTTATTGTAGTAGACAGTTTTGGAAGTTTCAATGTACTTCAGGTAGATGGTTTTATGTCAAATATCTTCTTTTACCAAGCTATTCGGGACTGGAAGAGTCTTCCATGAAAACTGAATATGTTTTTTTTTAAAAAAAGAACAAGTGAATTTGCAACCCATTGATAGTATGACATGTGTAGAACAATTAGGTTTTATATATTTTACAAATGCTATCAATATTTCAACACTTTGTACACCATTACATATTTATTCTGCGATATGTATCAAGTATTTCTTTGATGATTCATTTCGATACAAATTTAATATCATGATTGATAGGAAATTTAACTCTTTATTGTACTATAACTGTAAATTAGTCAGAGTTGTCTTTCTTCGTTTATTGTTATCGTCGGATACCCCCCGGGTGACAATTCCGATACTCTCAAATGGAGAGTATCGTAATGGATTACCCGTAGGTATTCGGAAATGATAGCTTCTGCAACTAATATTTTGAAACATTGACATTATTTTTTCCATAAGGACCCCATCGGAAATAAGCTGTAAAACGTAATAGGTTATCCTGTGTGATATATATGTGTCAAATCTATGTACTTAATTATTTTAATGGTCTTAAACTGCACATTTGTTCGAATATAGCACGTGTTTATTTGGCAAATGTAACAACCAAAGATATGGCCAGACCCTAATGTTACTTTAAATGGGGCTGCCGGTTAAGAAGTACGTTATTTGTGAAGCTACAGCCTTCAAAGTGGGTCGAACACCGAGACACGCACGCAGGTACGCACGCACGCCGATGATTATGCGATAATAATCAAATCGAGTTCAGCGGCATCTGGTCCTGGTAGACAGTATAGATTAAGCCATGATTGACCTGTATTAAACAATAGGTTAATTTTACTTAATTACACTTACTCGGAATATAGAAAGTTATCGCTGATGACATAGATCTACCCGTAATACGGACTGTCTGATGATTAGTATAATTTATATATCTTACACTTTTTCCAATATATTTTTTGCTTCTATATGTTTTTTTGGTCAAAGCGACTCGTGGTCTATCTTATTGTTTGCCATCTTCAATTGAATCCTGGCTATCACTAAATGTTCAAATGTCACGTTTTGATGGGTCTATTCTTTAGAAAAACCATCGCACGCCTCTACCCCGCTGCCTTAACTCACATATTTTATCAAAATCCACAACATTTCTACTAAAAACATGTGTACCCGTTCAGATTTTGGGTTGCGCATCCTAAGTCCGCCCCTCTTAACTGAGATCCTGGATCCGGGGACCCTGCCATGTATATATTGCCTCCACGCTGCACACATTTCTTCCAAACTCTGTGTTGTCAATCCCCCCTTGTATAACGCACCTAATGTTTCCCTATATTTGAGCATATTTAGCAGCTTTCCCCCCAACTATATTAGTTTGAAACTTATTTATATTGACATAGATTGTGGTAGATCTTCGAGACCGCGAAATTTCACGATCTGGTCGTGCGCTATTCACAATGGACGAGACGAGTAACATTATTTTTGAACGGCCCTCATAGGTCCATGCTACGCTCATTTTGAACTTTTGATGACCTTAATGTTGGTTACGGGGACAGATAAATATAAAAAAATGGTATATGAAAATCAATTGAAATACCATACTTTCTGAAAAGCACGTGATGTTATCAAAATTGACCATATGGGTTTATCCTACTTTATCCCAAATGGTCATACCTCCACAAAAACGTCATGATATTTGATAAGTATCGATTTTCGTTTGACCTTATGCTATTTGGTCAATTTTACAACCTGCTATAATAAGAAAAGACGTGAAAAATAATAATTATATAAACTACAGATTTTGCAACAAACAAAAGCGGAAATAATTATTTGATGTGTTGAAAAAGCGGGATTCTATATAGAAGTGTGCGGATAGTTCCATGCAGATATAGGCTGAACAGCAGATTGTTGCACGGATATATAGGCTGGACGGCATATTGCTGCAAGGAGATATAGGTTGGACGGCAGATTGCTGCACGGAGATATAGACTGGACGGCAGCTTGCTGCACGGAGATATAGGCTGAACGGCAGATTGCTGCACAGAGATATAGACTGGAAGGCAGATTGCTGCACGGAGTCATAAACTGGACGACAGATTGCTGTACGGAGATATAGGCTGGACGGCAGATTGCCGCACGGAGATATAAACTGGAAGGCAGATTGCTGCACGGAGATATATACTTGACGGCAGATTGCTATACGGAGATGAGGCGTGTGACCGTGCTCTTGTCGATATTACTTATTGTGAACATTCGTAAGTGGCGACTGAAGTTTTTTTCTTTCCCCATATCCGACGTAATTGTCCATGTACTTATCATTTACTGAAAGGATAAAAAAAACGCTGGGTGAACATCAGAGCCAGATGAGCCAACTATTGTAAGCGATATCTACAGTTTAAGAATATGTTATAACTATGTTCAGTTATTTCATTAATGATTGTGTCAGTAAAAATGGTCATATTGAATTGAAATGAATTGAATATTGATAAAATAATTGATGAAATACCTTAACATACATAGTCTAACACTGTCAATATCGCTTACAATAGTTTAATGATGCGGCTTCGAAATACATTCGGCGTTTGTTTTTACCCTAAAGGGTTACAGTATATTATAAGTTATCTAATATCAATCGACATCAACTGCAGCCTTTTTTTTCCGATTAAAATTCAATTACTATATTTTTTGGAAGATGATAAATTGCCATTTTGAGGGCGGGACGAAACTAAGTTGGTATAACTTGTCATTGGTAGATCTATACGTATTCTTTCATATTATCAAGTGTACTTATGTTGTATGAGTATATTTAAAAGTTTATCATAGTATGTAATACAAAATGTAGAATATGATTAAACTAAATACGTTTAAAGTACGTGTTTAAACCATACTCAACGCAGTCATTTGAACTTATTTATTTTACACCGCTTGCTAAACGGGTTCTTAAATCTTACTTTACATAAATTTCAGACGGATATCCGACTCGCCTCAGACGATGGTCGAATTGTCCGCCGTTCAACCCCTTCTGTCCCTGTATGACGTATCAAAATGGCTGCTATCTGTGCCCATGTCAGTCAGGTAAAGCTTCTGTCACTGTATGACGTATCAGAATGGCTGTTATCTGTGCACATGTCAGTCAGGTAAACCTTCTGTTCCTGTATGACGTATCAAAATGGCTGCTATCTGTGCCCATGTCAGTCAGGTAATCCTTCTGTCACTGTATTACGTATCAAAATGGCTGCTATCTGTGCCCATGTCAGTCAGGTAAACATTCTGTCACTGTATGACGTATCAAAATGGCAGCTACCTGTGCCCATGTCAGTCAGGTAAACATTCTGTCACTGTATGACGTATCAAAATGGCTGCTATCTGTGCCCATGTCAGTCAGGTAAAGCTTCTGTCCCTGTATGACGTATCAAAATGGCTGCTATCTGTGCCCATGTCAGTCAAGTAAACCTTCTGTCACTGTATGACGTATCAAAATGGCTGCTATCTGTGCCCATGTCAGTCAAGTAAACCTTCTGTCACTGTATGACGTATAAAAAAAATGGCTGCTATCTGTGCACATGTCAGTCTGGTAATTCTTCTGTCACTGTATGACGTATCAAAATGGCTGCTATCTGTGCCCATGTCAGTCAGGTAATCCTTCTGTCACTGTATTACGTATCAAAATGGCTGCTATCTGTGCCCATGTGAGTCAAGTAAACCTTCTGTCACTGTATGACGTATCAAAAAAATGGCTGCTATCTGTGCACATGTCAGTCAAGTAATTCTTCTGTCACTGTATGACGTATCAAAATGGCTGCTATCTGTGCCCATGTCAGTCAGGTAATCCTTCTGTCACTGTATTACGTATCAAAATGGCAGCTATCTGTGCCCATGTCAGTCAGGTAATCCTTCTGTCACTGTATTACGTATCAAAATGGCTGCTATCTGTGCCCTTGTCAGTCAGGTAAACATTCTGTCACTGTATGACGTATCAAAATGGCAGCTACCTGTGCCCATGTCAGTCAGGTAAACATTCTGTCACTGTATGACGTATCAAAATGGCTGCTATCTGTGCCCATGTCAGTCAGGTAAACCTTCTGTCCCTGTATGACGTATCAAAATGGCTGCTATCTGTGCCAATGTGAGTCAAGTAAACCTTCTGTCACTGTATGACGTATCAAAATGGCTGCTATCTGTGCCAATGTCAGTCAAGTAAACCTTCTGTCACTGTATGACGTATCGTAATGGCTGCTATCTGTGCCAATGTCAGTCAGGTAAACCTTCTGTCCCTGTATGACGTATCAAAATAGCTGCTATCTGTGCCAATGTCAGTCAAGTAAACCTTCTGTCACTGTATGACGTATCAAAATGGCTGCTATCTGTGCACATGTCAGTCAAGTAAACCTTCTGTCACTGTATGACGTATCAAAATGGCTGCTATCTGTGCCCATGTCAGTCAAGTAAACCTTCTGTCACTGTATGACGTATCAGAATGGCTGCTATCTGTGCCATGTCAGTCAGGTAAACATTCTGTCACTGTATGACGTATCAAAATGGCTGCTATCTGTGCCCATGTCAGTCAAGTAAACCTTCTGTCACTGTATGACGTATCAAAATGGCAGCTGACTGTGCCCATGTGAGTCAAGTAAACCTTCTGTCCCTGTATGACGTATCAAAATGGCTGCTATCTGTGCCCATGTGAGTCAGGTAAACCTTCTGTCCCTGTATGACGTATCAAAATGGCTGATATCTGTGCCCATGTGAGTCAAGTAAACCTTCTGTCCCTGTATGACGTATCAAAATGGCTGCTATCTGTGCCAATGTCAGTCAAGTAAACCTTCTGTCACTGTATGACGTATCAAAATGGCAGCTGACTGTGCCCATGTGAGTCAAGTAAACCTTCTGTCCCTGTATGACGTATCAAAATGGCTGCTATCTGTGCCAATGTCAGTCAAGTAAACCTTCTGTCCCTGTATGACGTATCAAAATGGCAGCTGACTGTGCCAATGTCAGTCAGGTAAACCTTCTGTCCCTGTATGACGTATCAAAATGGCAGCTATCTGTGCCAATGTCAGTCAAGTAAACCCTCTGTCACTGTATGACGTATCAAAATGGTTGCTATCGGTGCCAATGTCAGTCAGGTGAACCTTCTGTCACTGTATGACGTATCAAAATGGCTGCTATCTGTGCCAATGTCAGTCAAGTAAACCTTCTGTCACTGTATGACGTATCAGAATGGCTGCTATCTGTGCCCATGTCAGTCAGGTAAACATTCTGTCCCTGTATGACGTATCAAAATGGCTGCTATCTGTGCCCATGTGAGTCAGGTAAACCTTCTGTCCCTGTATGACGTATCAAAATGGCTGCTATCTGTGCCCATGTGAGTCAAGTAAACCTTCTGTCCCTGTATGACGTATCAAAATGGCTGCTATCTGTGCCAATGTCAGTCAAGTAAACCTTCTGTCACTGTATGACGTATCAAAATGGCAGCTGACTGTGCCCATGTGAGTCAAGTAAACCTTCTGTCACTGTATGACGTATCAAAATGGCTGCTATCTGTGCCCATGTCAGTCAGGTAAACATTCTGTCACTGTATGACGTATCAAAATGGCTGCTATCTGTGCTCATGTCAGTCAGGTAAACCTTCTGTCACTGTATGACGTATCAAAATGGCAGCTATCTGTGCCCATGTGAGTCAAGTAAACCTTCTGTCCCTGTATGACGTATCAAAATGGCTGCTATCTGTGCCCATGTCAGTCAGGTAAACCTTCTGTCCCTGTATGACGTATCAGAATGGCTGCTATCTGTGCCAATGTCAGTCAAGTAAACCTTCTATCACTGTATGACGTATCATAATGGCAGCTACCTGTGCCCATGTCAGTCAGGTAATCCTTCTGTCACTGTATGACGTATCAGAATGGCTGTTATCTATGCCCATGTGAGTCAAGTAAACCTTCTGTCCCTATATGACGTATCAAAATGGCTGCTATCTGTACCAATGTCAGTCAAGTAAAGCTTCTGTCACTGTATGACGTATCAAAATGGCAGCTACCTGTGCCCATGTCAGTCAGGTAATCCTTCTGTCACTGTATGACGTATCAGAATGGCTGCTATCTGTGCCCATGTAAGTCAGGTAAACCTTCTGTCCCTGCATGACGTATCAGAATGGCTGTTATCTGTGCCCATGTCAGTCAAGTAAACCTTCTGTCACTGTATGACGTATCAGAATGGCTGCTATCTGTGCCCATGTCAGTCAGGTAAACCTGTCCCTGTATGACGTATCAGAAAGGCTGCTATCTGTCCTCATGTCAGTCAGGTAAACATTTCGTATATTTAATTATTAGATGGCATCTAGCTGCATCTAAAACTTTGATATAACAAATGTAATTATTTCGTATTTATGTACATGCTTGTCCAAACAGCACAGCTCGATTAAAACTTTATGCGAAAAAATGCTATACTGTGTGCTTGTTAGACATTGTCCTTGTATCGGAACAGAGTTCTCTTATCTCTATGGGCCATCCGACCCATGCTCGACTACTGTTCACATGGAACCTTTCTACATTTCAGTTTTCAAAGTTCTCGGTAACGGTATTTTTTACTCAGATTCATTCTGAAGTTTTCCTCCATCAATAAAACTGGATATGCCTTATATAAACTGAACTTTGTTAAAAATGGCGTTAAACTCCATTAAAATAACAACAAAACCTTCAACCTTAAAATGCACGCAGATCATGATCTTGGACTGTTTTTACTGCAAATACATACAATATATTGAAACAGATTCCAGAATATTGAAGTAACCAGTCAACTACATCTATGTTTTTAAGAAATATTGATAATAAGGAGCCAGGATATATTTCCAGCTCTGACCTCACTAGTGGGGATAATTAATACAAGAAACCGCACATACATGTGTCATGTACTCGTATTCAATGTTAGTTTTGTTGCAGGTGGATCAGCTAGCTCAACAAATACTGCATCGCCTCCCAGAGTGCAAGTCAGTGCGCCTGGAACATCCGCTTCCGGTGGAACTGGATCGTCTGTCAACAGCGGAACATCGTCAACCGGAACCGGTTTTATAAGTTCCAGTGACGGAAAACTAGGTAAGAATTGAGATATGTCATAATGCAGTAACCGTTTAAACAGTCCTCCAATGTTTATTGACATATTCCAAAGAACATGTCGTCTTCGAACGATGTGTAAAAGGCATACGTTGCATGTGCGGACGCTAACAATTTCTCTCGTTTAGGAGCCTCTTGCAAAACAAATTACCAGCAGTGGTGTAGCTTTCTATAGGCACTGTAGGCCCGTCAAAATGCCAAGAAAAGGCAATAAAAATCGAAGCCTAAGTGGGTAGATCTGGGGGTGGGGGCGGGAGGGTGGGGGAGATTGAACTATAAACATTGTAACACCTGTTGTGTGAAATAGTAGTCACTTGAAACCACGAGATTGAAAGCTATTTCATTTTCCCCTTTATTAAATTGAACAAACTTAAAACATAACAATTATTATCAATTTATTTATTTGGTTATTAAACAGTGAATAAAAGGTTAACATTTAACCATGCCCCTAAAAACATAAGAAATATATGCAAAAATGCACTTATGACAGTCTAGCGTAAAGCGTACTCCCGGACCCCTCTCCTAAAACTGTGCATACACACCGTTGTCATTCAAGCTACGCTCCTGGCCATATTCGAGCGCCTAAGAGGAGGCAATCATTTATATTTTAGGCCGATTCCAAATATTTGCTCGAAGTAAACGTGAATAACACGTATGCTGTCTATTACTTTATAATGTACTGATTTATTATTGTCGTCATGTATATGTAAAATAGTATGGGGTACTCTTTTACTTTTTAACCATAATAAGTGATATCACTTATTCGAATAGATGATATCACTTATTCAAATAGGTCTTACAAGTGATATCATCTATTTGAAACGAATAAGTGATATCACTTATTATGGTTAAATAGTAAAACGACACCCCATTAAATATGTCCTCATGGGTCTAAGACCTTCTGGAAATATGAAACTGAAATAAAACTTGTATATTGTATTATTTGCAAGCAGAATTATGCCATACGCGCTCTTGATATATTATGTTTAATTCAACGATGATTACAAGATTATGAGTTTTGTTTTCTACAGTTTGTCCGGAATATCCCATGAATTGTCCAGTGTCCATGATAACGCACGATGCAAACGATTGTGCCGTCTGCTCGCAAACAGGTAATACGATATTTTCGTTTCATTTCCAATTTCTAATCTGCTTTTGTTTGTGAATTATTTGCAATTGTGTGGGTATCCTATTTTTACCAGAATCATATAGGTACCATATATATATATATAGGCAATACATGTTTGGTCATCATTGACAGAAGGTGTTAATTTCATATCAGTTTTTGTCGGCATGATACAAAAAAAACAACAACAAAGGAATGTCAATTTGCATAATAAATATATATATTTAATGATCGGAAACTTGAAAAAAAAGAGAAAACGAAAACACTCAACAGAAATACAAACACGATTTATATATTTTCTTTATTAAACAGTAGCGAGAGGCGTGCATTTAGATAGGAGTTTTTTAGGGTTGCACTCCATTCCTCTTTAAGTTACGTGATTAAACGACTCTCAACCTTTTGAAAGTCGTCGTTCCGTATGTAATTACATAATGAATGGATATATTCTGTTTGGGCTTTCTTTTTGGGAACAGCTCTTGGTAATATATCGTAGCGCTTCTATCAAATACACATTCTGCGACATAGTTATTACTGCGACATAGTTATTACTGCGACATAGTTATAACTGCGACATAGTGTCTCTGTTTCAGGTGGCGGGCCCGGATCAAATAATTTTATGAATGCAGCTTTACAAATAAACGGCTGTCCGCCACCTGTCCCAAGCTGTCCATGGTATAAGAGTCACATAGACAGGAATGGCTGTCTTCTCTGCAAAGGTAATAGTACACGAGTTGCATAGATAGGTACTCTTCTTATGTAAATGTTTAGAAAACGTCGCATATGTGTGAACGTTTTGTCTGTACAGTATGTATACATATTGCCTTCTTCTGTAAATGTTTATAAAACGTCGCATATGTGTGAACGGTTTGTCTATACAGTATGTATACCTATTGCCTTCTTCTGTAAATGTTTATAAAACGTCACATATGTATGCACGGTTTGTCTGTGGTATGTATTTATAGAATCGTAGAACGGAACAGGTGTTTTTAATGTCAATGTTTAAACAGTATGTAAACATATGCATACATAGGAAAAGATGTCTTCTGTGTAAATGCTAACCCATATTTTAAAACAGAAAGGAATGGTTGTCATAGATGTGAACTTGTATTTTTCAAATGACATGTTTTAGCCGGTCGTTTTGCTAAAGGCATGGCTCGGCTTAATTCTGCGCTATCAAACTTTGCGGACTTTATCACCGCCAAAATGATTATACGCGACAGGGACTTCATTATTTGTTAAATCATTCATTTTTAAAAAAAAAATATTCATGCAACAAATCAAACAATAAAAATATATCGAAGATATTGTAGTATGCTATTTTTAAAAAAAAAGTTGCATAAAATAAACAAACGCTATACTAATATCAAGTTAGGTGGGCGTATGGATATTCATGAAAACCCAGTTATCTCACATTTTGTTTAGATATACGATTTGTGATAATAACGAATACATGTGGAAAAACAAAAGGAATTTCGATCAATTTCGTATATAAAATTGGTTCAGAGAGTTTTATAAATTATTTTGAAGTCTGGAAGTGTCAGTTACGTTAATTATCGTTAATTTGCAAAACAATCTACACACTATCAACAGGTGCGCCAACTACAACGACGCCAACTACAACGACGTCCACTACAACGACGCCAACTACAACGACATCAACTACAACGACACCAACTACAACCATGCCAACTACATCGACGTCAACTACAACGACGCCAATTACAACGACGTCGATTACAACGACATCAACTACAACGATGCCAACTACAAATACCCCAATTATAACGACGTCAACAACAACAACACCAACTACAACAAAGTCAACTCCAACGATGCTAACTACAACGACGCCAATAACAACGACATCAATTGCAACCACGCCAACTACAACGACACCAACTAAAACGACGACAACTACAACTACACCATCTACAAAAACGCCACCTACAACGACATCAACTACAACGACGCCAACTACAAATACCCCAATTATAACGACGTCAACAACAACAACACCAACTACAACAAAGTCAACTCCAACGATGCTAACTACAACGACGCCAATAACAACGACATCAATTGCAACCACGCCAACTACAACGACACCAACTACAACGACGACAACTACAACTACACCATCTACAAAAACGCCACCTACAATGACACCAACTTCAACGCCGCCAACTTCAACGACACCAACGCCAACAACAACGACACAAACTACAACAACGCCAACTACAACGACACCAACTACAACGCCTATTACAACAACGCCACCTACAACGACGCCAACTACAACGACATCAACTACAACAACGCCAACGTCAACTACAACAACGCCAACTACAACGACGCCAACTCCAATAATGCCAACAACAACGACGTCAACTACAAGGGCACCAACTACAACAACACCAACTACAACAACGCCAACTACTACAACGTCAACAACAACGACATCAATTAAAACGACACCAACTTCAAAGACGCCAACTCCAACGACACCAACTACAACGACGCCTATTACAACAATGCGACCTACAACGACTCTAACTACAATGACATCAACTACAACAACGTCAGCTACAACAGCATCAACTACAACGACGCCGCAAACTACAACCACACCAACTACTGCAACGCCAAATACAATGTCAATGACACCAACAACAATGACATCAACTACAATGACGCCAACTACAATGACGTCAACTACAACGACACCAACTACAACGCCTATTACAACAACGCCACCTACAACGACGCCAACTACAACGACATCAACTACAACAACGCCAACATCAACTACAACGATGCCAACTACAACGACGCCAACTACAACGACATCAACTACAACAACGCCAACGTCAACTACAACGATGCCAACAACAAAGACGCCAACTACAACAACATCAACTACAATGACAACAATTACAACGACACCAACTACAACGACGATAACTACAACTACACCAACTACAACAACGCCAGCTAAAACGACACCAACAACAACAACGCAAACTACAACAACGCCAACCACAATGACACCAACTACAACGCCGCCAACTACAACGACACCAACGCCAACAACAACGACACAAACTACAACGACACCAACTACAACGACCACAACTACAACGACACCAACTACAACAACGCCAACTACAACGACATCAACTACAACAACGCCAACGTCAACTACAACGATGCCAACAACAACAACGCCAACTACAACGACATCAACTACAGCGACGCCTATAACAGCAACGCCACCTACAACAACACCAACTACAACGGCACCAACTACAACAACGCCAACTACAACAACGCTAACTACTACAACGTCAACAACAACGACATCAATTAAAACGACACCAACTACAACGACGCCAAGTCCAACGACACCAACTACAACGACGCCTATTACAACAATGCCACCTACAACGACGCCAACTACAACAACATCAACTACAACGACGTCAGCTACAACAGCATCAACTACAACGACGCCGCCAACTACAACCGCACCAACTACTGCAACGCCAACTACAACGTCAACGACACCAACCACAACGACATCAACTACAATGACGCCAACTACAATGATGTCAACTACAACGACTCCAACTACAGCGACGCCAACTACAACAACATCAACTCCAACGATGTTATCTACAACGACACCAACTACAACAACGCCAACTACAAGGACGCCAACTACAACAACATCTACAACGACACCAACTACAACAACGCCAACTACTGTGGCATATGTTGGTCTGTATTTTGATTGATCATTTTATTACAGTTTCTGATGTCAATTTTGAAAAATTTATCACAGTATTAAACGTATATAAACTTAAAAAATATGCTATGGACGTAAGGTCGAGGGTTCGAAACTTCGAAGCAATTTATGTTGTTTGGCATATGGGTAAATAACACAATGTGCTTATGCCATGTGGTATGCAGAGTACGAGGCGCCGCCGTACAATGCAGACCAATGTAAGAATCATAATAATGTCAACCACGTAACTATAGAACGTGACGTGGGTTCGCCACCCTGACTGAGCGTGTTTGTATTTACAGGTGGATGTGCACCATTCCCTCCTGACTGTCCTAACTTACCCGGATGTGCAGTTCTTGACGCGAGTTATTGCCCGGTGTGTCGCTGTAGCGGAGGTGACTAGTGTTTTTTCTTCTAACTATATAACATTACTGCTACAGCTATCACAAATATGTATATCATAGAACATTGTACAAGCGTCCCTCACATCACTGTGTAACATTGTACAAGCGTCCCTCACATCACCGTGTAACATTGTACAAGCGTCCCTCACATCACCGTGTAACATTGTACAAGCGTCCCTCACATCACTGTGTAACATTGTACAAGCGTCCCTCACATCACCGTGTAACATTGTATAAGCGTCCCTCACATCACCGTGTAACATTGTACAAACGTCCATCACATCGCCGTGTAACAATGTACCAGAATCCGTCACCATACTGTGTTTGATGTATAACACTATACAAAAGTCCCTCATATCACCTTGTAACAATGTACCAGAATCCTTCACCATACTGTGTTTGATGTATAACACTGTATTAGAGTCCTTCATCATAGCGTACAAGTTATACCAACAACGGTGTATGTGGTATAGCAATGTACCAGTGTCCCTTATCATAGGCTATGAGCCACAGCAATGTGCCAGGGTCCCTTGCTATATTGTATAAGGTACAGCAATATACCAGGGTCCTTTGTCATAGTGTATGTGGTACAGCATTGTTCCTTAGTCCCTTGCCATATAGTATAAAATATAACAATTTATCACGGTCCTTTGTCATAAGTGTATAAGGTACAGCAATGTACCAGTGTTCCTTGCCATATTGTTTAAGGTACAGCAATATACCAGTGTTCCTTGCTATAATGTATAAGGTGCAGCAATATACCAGGGTTCCTTGCTATAGTGTATAAGGTGCAGCAATATACCAGGGTTCCTTGTTATAGTGTATAAGGTGCAGCAATATACTAGGGTTCCTTGCTATAGTGTATAAAGTGCAGCAATATACCAGGGTTCCATGCTATAGTGTATAAGGTGCAGCAATATACCAGGGTTCCTTGCTATAGTGTATAAGGTGCAGCAATATACCAGGGTTCCTTGCTATAGTGTATAAGGTGCAGCAATATACCAGGGTTCCTTGCTATAGTGTATAAGGTGCAGTAATATACCAGGGTTCCTTGCTATAGTGTATAAGGCTCAGCAATATACCAGGGTTCCTTGCTATAGTGTAAGGAACAGCAATGTACAAGGGTCGCTTGCCAAAGCATATAAGGTACAGCAATATACCAGGGTCACTTGTCATAGTGTATTAGGCCAAGCAATATACCAGGGTCCCTTGTCACAGTGTATAAGGTACAGCAATATATCAGGGTTCCTTACGATAGTGTAAGGTGCAGCACTGAACCAGGGTCCCTTGTCATAGTGTATAAGGTACATCAATATACCAGGGTTCCTTTCTAAAGTGTACAGCAATGTGCTAAGGTCCCTTGCCATAGTGTGAGGTACAGTAATAAACCAGTGTTCCTTGCCATAGTGTATACGGTACATCAGTGTACCATGTTCCCTTGCCATATTGTGTAGGGTACAACAAAGTACCAGTGTCCCTTGCCATAGTGTATTAGGTACTACAATATACCAGGGTCCCTTGTCATAGTGTATAAGGTACAGCAATATACCAGGGTCCCTTATCCATAATGTATAAGGTACAGCTATATACCAGGGTTCTTTGCTATAGTGTAAGGTACAGCATTGTACCAGGATTCCTTGGCATAGTGTATAAGGTATAGCAATATACCAGTGTTCCTTGCCATAGTGTATAAGGCACAGCAGCGTACCAGGGTCCCTTGCCATAGTGTAGGAGGTACAGCAATATACCAGGGTTCCTGTCCATAGTGTATGAGGTACAGCATTGTAACAGGGTCATTTACCATAGTTGATAAGGAAAGCAATATACTAGGGTTCCTTGCCATAGTGTATAAGGTACAGCACTGTACCAGGGTCCATTGCCATAGTGTAGGAGGTACAGCAATATACCAGGGTTCCTTGCCATAGTGTATAAGGTATAGCAATATACCAGGGTCCCTTAGACATTGTGTATGAGGTACAGCAATAAACCAGGGTACCTTGCCATAGTGTATAAGGTACAGCGATATACAAGGGCTCCTTGCCATAGTGTATGAGGTACGGCATTGTAACAGGGGCACTTTGCCATAGTGTATGAGGTACAGCAATGTACCAGGGTCCCTTGTCATAGTGTATAAGGCACAGCAATGTACCAGGGTCCCTTGCCATAGTGTATGAGGTACAGTAATATACCAGGGTTCCTTGCCATAGTGTATAAGGTACAGCAATATACCAGGGTCCCTTGCCATAGTGTATGAGGTACAGTAATATACCAGGGTACCTTGCCATAGTGCATGAGGTACAGTAATATACCAGGGTTACTTGCCATAGTGTATAAGGTTAAGCAATATAAAAGGGTTCCTTTCCATAGTGTATAAGGTACAGTAATGTACCAGGGTCCCTTGCCATAGTGTTTGAGGTACAGTAATATACCAGGGTCCCTTGCCATAGTGTATGGGGTACAGTAAAATACCAGAGTTCCTTGCCAAAGTGTATGAGGTACAGTAATATACCAGGGTTCCTTGCCATAGTGTATAAGGTAAAGCAATATAATAGGGTCCCTTGCCATAGTGTATGAGGTACAGTAATATACCAGGGTCCCTTGCCATAGTGTAAAAGGCACAGCAATGTACCAGGGTCCCTTGCCATAGTGTATGAGGTACAGTAATATACCAGGGTTCCTTGCCATAGTGTAAAAGGCACAGCAATGTACCAGGATCCCTTGCCATAGTGTATGAGGTACAGTAATATACCAGGGTTCCTTGCCATAGTGTATAATGTACAGCAATATAATATAGTTTCTTGCCATAGTGTATAAGGTACAGCAATATACCAGGGCTCCTTGCCATAGTGTATAAGGCACAGCAATGTACCAGGGTCCCTTGCCATAGTGTTTGAGGTACAGTAATATACCAGAGTCCCTTGCCATAGTGTATACGGTACAGCATTATAATATAGTTTCTTGCCATAGTGTATAAGGTATAGCAATATACCGGGGCTCCTTGTCATAGTGTATAAAGCACAGGAATGTACCAAGGTCCCTTGCCATAGTCTTTGAGGTACAGTAATATACCAGAGTCCCTTGCCATAGTGTATAAGGTACAGCAATATACCAGGGCTCCTTGTCATAGTGTATAAGGCACAGCAATGTACCAGGGTCCCTTGCCATAGTGTATGAGGTACAGTTATATACCGGGATTCTTTGCCATAGTGTATAAGGTACAGCAATATAATAGAGTTCCTTGCCATAGTGTATAAGGCACAGCAAAGTACCAGGGTTCATTGCCATAGTGTATGAGATACAACAATGTACCAAGGTTCCTTGCCATAGTATATAAGGCACAGCAATATACCAGGGTCCCTTGCTATAGTATATGAGGTACGTCAATATATTAGGGCTCCTTGCCATATTGTATAAAGCACAGCAATGTTCCAGGTTCCCTTGCCATAGTGTATTAGGTACAGCAATATACCAGGGTCCCTTGTCATAGTGTATAAGGTAAAAACAATGGCCAGGTTCCCTTGCCAGTGTATATGAGGTACAAAAATGTACCACTGTCCCTTGTCATAGTGTATAATGTACAGTAATGTACGGTACAGCAATATACTAGGGTAACTTGCCATAGTATATAAGATACAGCAATATACCAGGGTCACTTGCCATAGTATATAAGATACAGCAATATACCAGGGTCACTTGCCATAGTGTATAAGGTACAGCAATATACTAGGGTTCCTTGCCATAGTATATGAGGTACAGTAATGTACCAAGGTGGTCCCTTGCCATAGCAAAGTGTATTAGGTACAACAATATACCAGGGTCCCTTGTCATAGTATATGAGGTACAGTAATGTACCAGGGTGGTCCCTTGCCATAGCAAAGTGTATAAGGTACAGCAATATACCAGGGGCCCTTGCCATAGTATATGGGGTACAGTAATGTACCAGGGTGGTCCTTTGCCATAGCATAATGTATAAGGTACAGCAATGTACCAAATTGATTTGAGAAATCTCTGGTGTGTTTTTGAGAAGATGGATCCCTGGTCCCTTAACTGGAAATGACAGTGCAGATGTTTGTGTCGGAATAAAGACGATGGGTGACTCAGAAATTGTATCGGACAGACGAGTTTTATTCAATGGTTTAATGATCCCCTGTTCTGTTTCCCTTTACAGGGATGCCAACTGCCACGACAACAAAGTTCACTGGGTGCGGACCCATAGAGTGTTTGCTGACGACGTGCACCAGGCTGAAAAAAGACGCACTCGGATGTGACGTATGTCTCTGTGATACATAAAAAGAGAGTCGGTGTGGTGCATGAAACAGCGTCTCTGTGTGATGCATATACCGATTGTATACTATACAATCTAATTGCATTTGTTATATACTATACATATAATAGAGAAATTATAAATGGGATATTCTGTTTTCAATTGTAACATAAAAACGAAAATTAATGTTGTTTTGAGAAATACATGTGTCTGGTCTATCCCAGAACCTGATATCTCCCGAAATGGGTCTATTAACCACCAATGAAAAAGCAGGGAATTCTATGCCTGTCCCACGAATGCCGTCTCTGTAACCACCGGTGCTATCGTGGGTGTTATTTTCATGCGGAAACGTGTATACATAGGTACAACTTCAATAAACTTCTGTCTATGGTGCCATTATTGACAGTTTTGTAAAAACATTTCGGGAGATCATATTATATTAATCGTATCTAAATTGTTTTTCACTTAGACTGAACTACTAAAATGACATCCACGTATAGAAATAGATTAAGCCGGGCCCGGTTAGCTCGGTCAGTAGCGCGCCTGACTATCATTCCAGGTGTCATGAGTTCCAATCCCCGCACGTCCATGGTCTCCGTAAGTTACTTGCGGAGATAGGGTGTGCTCGAGTACTGGTCCCAGAAAACAGTGGTTCGGTTAACTAATCAATTCGTACCCCTCGATGGCGTAAAATGACGCAAAATATTAAAAAAACATCAACGTCATAGTTTGTCGTTGAAGTTGAACAGCATTTTAAGTAAAACCAGAAACATCACCAGCGTGCATTACTTGACCTAAACTAATCTCCAAGTAATCAGCGAGATCATTTTATGAACAGCCAAAATATAGTACAGCTGGAATGTCATAAGGAAGAACTGTAAAAAAATCTGTAAAACTTGTACACATTTTTCCATATGTCTTGGAGGAGAACTTTATAATGTGTATTTTCCATCCTAATACATACTTACATTAATATTGAGTTGTATGTGTATGAAATCGAATCAACTAATTTTAGATGTTGATCTTCTTTCTCTGCCAATAAATTCGCCCCGATTTTTTAAAATAAAACATTCAATTTTACATAGAAAATCATGCCCGTTAGCCAATGAAATCGCTCCAGGAACGAGAAAGTAGATCAACATTTACTGAAGCCGGTTAAAAGTTACAAGGAATTTCTATTGGCGTAGAAAAGTCCATATGACTTCTAACCTATACATGATTCAATCAATTATGCTGGCAGCAACGTTTGGCACAAAGATTTTTCGCGGTTTACTACTAACAGAGAATAAACCGCTCGTCTTAAAGGGGCACTTTTGAGTGTAAAATTGAGCTTAGCATCTTGATGTTCAAATTAATCTTTGCACAAATGAACGTATGGAGTTAAAAAGTCTTCAGTGATAAATTTGCTGGAAAAATAAATATAACATCTTTAAAAAAGCAAGTTTATAGTTTCTTATATATTTTTTGCATCTATTCCAATAAAATCTGATGAAATGTAAATAAAGCTGGGCGTAAATGCTATGATGCCTTTAAACCACAAAACGAAATTAGAGTTCTTCATACGTACTTCATACCATTAAAAATAGTGCAAAAAAAAAAAAAAAAAAAAGAAAAAGGAAAGAAAACGCACATAAAAAATACAACAAACCCAAAAGTTCTCATTTCTTTTAACCCTCCATCACCCCAACCAACCAAACAAAAAACTAAATAAAAACAACAAAAAACAAAACCACAAAAACACACACATAATAAACAACAAACTCTTTCAACGTACGTCATTAACGTTTTCCATATTTCTTTATTACACTAGGCATTGCCAGTATTTTACAAACATATTCGGATATTTTTAGGTGAAAAAAAAATGTATATATATAAATTTATTCCGAATAAAATGCAAGTATAATTATAATCAATAAATAGGGCATCAGATGTCACACATACACAGGTCACATCCATTTGTATCCTTCTTGAATTTACTACAGGACAATAAACACATTATTGGTGGACACGTGGTCGTGCTTGTAGCCATGTTGGTGGTTGTGACTGTAATAAAAATAACAGACAAGATACAAACAAACTAAGCTTTAGGAAATACTAGTTGATTTTAGCTCAAATGCTAGAAAGTTCAAAGCCTGCATGAACCGCTCCTGGGTACAACCAGTTCTGAGTTGTTTTTGAGAGGCATCGGTTCGAACTGGGGATCGAACCCACAACTCCTGGCGTATGTGGACAGCCCTTTATCCACAATAAAACCGCACTATTTCATTACTGTTCCAATTCCCAATATTATACAATGTTTAAACCACATTTCATCTATTTCATTTGTAATACATATTGCATATGAAAAAACACAAGAAAATATGCTCTGTTTAAAAAAATAGGCACAATATTTTCTATTCTATATATAATACAGGTAGAATTATTTAACAACTATATGGATCTACGTCTATAAATACTAAAAAACAAATGCCACAGTGACATTGGCAATAGAAAAACTAAACACATGTCACATTTGTTTTAGACTGTATACAAATACGTTTACAACCTTTTCAGTTCACATTTTCTGTTGCAACTGAATATGCATGACTGACAGGTAACGTAGCAGTCAAATGGGACAGTCACACTTTCTGTTGCAACTGGATATGCTTGACCAACAGGTAACGTAACATTCAAATGAGACAGTCATATTTTCTGTTGCAACTGAATGTGCATCACTGACAGGTAACATAGCAGTCAAATGAGACAGTCACACTTTCTGTTGTAACTGAATATGCATGACCGACAGGAAACGTAACATTCAAATGAAACAGTCACACTTTTTGTTGTAACTGAATACGTATGACTGACAGGTAACATAACATTGAAAAGAGACAGTCACACTGTATGGTGCAATTTAATATGCATGACTGACAGGTAACGTAGCAGTCAAATGAGACAGTCACACTTTTTGTTGTAACTGAATATGTATGACAGACAGGTAACATAACATTGAAATGAGACAGTCACACTGTATGGTGCAATTGAATATGCATGACTGACAGGTAACGTAGCAGTCAAATGAGACAGTCACACTTTCTGTTGCAACTGAATATGTATGACTGACAGGTAACATAACATTGAAATGAGACAGGCACACTGTATGGTGCAATTGAATATGCATGACTGACAGGTAACGTAGCAGTCAAATGAGACAGTCACACTTTCTGTTTCAACTGAATATGGATGACTGACAGGTTACATAACATTGAAATAAGACAGTCACACTGTATGGTGCAATTGAATATGCATGACTGACAGGTAACATAGCAGTCAAATGAGACAGTCACACTTTCTGTTGCAACTGAATATGTATAAATGACAGGTAACGTAACATTCAAATAGTACAATCACACTGTATGTTGCAATTGAATATGTATGACCGACAGGTAACGTAGCATTAAAATGAGACAGTCACACTTTCTGTTGCAACTGGATATGTATGACAGACAGGTAACGTAACATTCAAACGAGAGAGCCACACTGTATGTTGCAACTGAAAATGTATGAGCGACAGGTTACGTAGCAGTCAAATGAGACAGTCACACTTTCTGTTGCAACTGACTGATTATTATGTATAACTGACAGGTAACGTAACATTCAAATGAGACAGTCACACTGTATGTTGCAATTGAATATGTATAAGCGACAGGTAACGTAACATTGAACTAAGACAGTCACACTTTATGTTGTAACTGAATATGTATGACCGACAGGTAACGTAACATTCAAATGAGACAGTCACACTTTCTGTTGTAACTGAATATGTATAACCGACAGGTAACGTAACATTCAAATATATGGCATATCCATTTTAATCAGTGGAGGAAGACCCCAGAATGAATCTGCGTAGAATCCCCATCCTTCCGTAAGTATATGGCAAAATTTCTCACATAATGTTTTTGGAGTGAGCGGGACTCGAATCTACGATGAGATATAAGTGGTTTTGAGACGGTGCCTTGACCCCTCAGCCATTTAAATTTCTTGTACAATATACATGCTCATTTATGAAGCTGCAAAGGCATCTAATATCAATTTATACCAGTACATACCAGTACATACCAATACATACCAGTACATACCAGTACATACCAGTACATACCAGTGCATACCAGTACATACCAGTTAATTCCCTTTTTACGGGAACGAATGTATTATTAAACTAATATCGCTTACCAGTTGTTGTCGGAGAAGTTACGATTGCGGGGGAGGTACTATTTATTGTGTTGTTTGTCGTCTGTGTTGCGTTTACTGAAGCAGTACTTGTAGATGCTGGAGAGGTAGTAATGGTTGTCGTCGGTGTCGTCGGTAATGTTGCTGTTGTTGTTGGTTTAGAAGTTGGTATTGACACTGTTTTGAAAGACGTTGTCGGTTTCGTCGGTGCTGTAGGAGAGGTTGTTGATGTCGCCGGGGTTGTGGGAGAAGTCGTTTGTGTCATCGGTGTTGTGGGAGAGGTTGTTGGTGTCGTCGGGGTTGTGGGAGAAGTCGTTTGTGTCGTCGGTGTTGTGGGAGAGGTTGTTGGTGTCGTCGGGGTTATGGGAGAAGTAGTTGATGTCGTCGGTGTCGTAGGTGTCGTTGGCGTTGTTGGAGAAGTTGTAGGTGTCGTCGGTGTTGTGGAAGATGTTAGTGTCATAGGTGTTGTAGATGTCGTGGATGTTGTGGGAGAAGTTGTTGGTGACGTCGGTGTTGAATGTGTCGTCGGTGTTGTGGGAGAAGTTGTTGGTGTCGTAGGTGTTGTTGGTTTTGTGGGATAAGTTTTTGGTGTCGTCGGTGTTGTAGGTGTCGTCGGTGTTGTTTGAGAAGTTGTTGATGTCGTCGGTGTTGTTGGAGAAGCTGTTGGTGTCGTCGGTGTTGTACGTGTCGTCGGTGTTGTTGGAGAAGTTGTTGGTGTCGTTGGTGTTGTAGGTGTCGTCGGTATTGTTGGAGAAGTTGTCGTTGTCGTTGGTGTTGTAGGTGTCGTCGGTGTTGTTGGAGAAGTTGTCGTTGTCGTCGGTGTTGTCGGTGTTGTCGGTGTTGTAGACGGAGTCGTAACGGCTGAAAAATAAACACGGATCATTTTAACAAAATAACATTATAATCAGGCTGTTTTGCACAGTAAAATATGATCCGTGAAGAAGGTATGATCTATAAGTTAAAACACAGATACATGTACACTGTAATCATCTAAAAAAATATCGATTAACATCGGACAATGCATTTTACATACTTTAGATATATCCATGTAAATATCTTTTTTGTATAACTAGGTCCATTTGTATTTATTTTGTATAAGTTATGATCCGGTCAATTATGGATACTTTGTTTAAGTTATAATCCGGTCCATTACGGATACTTTGTATAAGTTATGACCCGGTCCATTTGTATACATTTTGTATAAGTTATGATCAGGTCCATTATGGATACTTTGTTTAAGTTATAATCCGGTCCATTATGGATACTTTTTTTAAGTTTTATCCAGTCTATTATTAATACTTTGTTTAAGTTATAATCCGGTCCATTATGGATACTTTGTTTAAGTTATAATCCGGTCCATTATGGATACTTTGTATAAGTTATGATCCGGTCCATTTGTATACACTTTGTATAAGTTATAATCCGGTCCATTATGGATACTTTGTTTAAGTTTTATCCAGTCTATTATTAATACTTTGTTTAAGTTATAATCCGGTCCATTATGGATACTTTGTTCAAGTTTTATCCAGTCTATTATTAATACTTTGTTTAAGTTATGATCCGGTCCATGTCCATTGCATCATAGTTTGTATAAGCTATAGCCAGTCCATCACAAATACAGAACTTTCTTTTATCACATTTTAAAAAACAACCGTGACGCAACTTGATTGATAAAAACTGTTTATAATTTTGTTAACTATAATGTTTAAGATAACTACACGTGGATATTAATATTTCCATGCCGGGTCCGATTAGCTCAGTCGGTAGCGCGCCTGACTATCAATCAGCAACAGTCTCCGTGATGATTGATATACGACATTGTGTCTCATCATTATCATTCGTCTCTCACCGCTGATTCAAGTGTGAAGGTAATCAGTTACTTGCGGAAATCGGGTGTGCTCGAGTGCTGATTAACCTTTCAGGATCCCAGGAAACAGTGGTTAGGTTTACGGATCAATAAGTACCCCTCGATAGCATAAAATGAAGCTAAATAATCAATCAATCAATCAATCAATCAATCAATCAATCATCAATCAACCAATCAATCAATCAATCAATCGATCGATCAATTAATCAATAATATTTCCATAAACAATGTAATTAAACGTTCATATGTGTAACGATTGATCTGCTTTAGTAAAATCCATTTTAACTTTGCGACACTTCCCTTTAAAATCAACTTATATTAAACAATTAGTTATGGGTATAAATAATATCCCGGGACATTTATCAGTACGAAATAGGCTCATTTGCAGTTACCTTGACCATCGCAGAGAATGCAACCGCTCCTGTCAACGTGCATTTTATACACGGGACACGATAGGTCAACTTTTGGACATCCGCTTATTTGCTGACTGGCCTGGTCCAAGTTATGTCCAGACGGCCCCCCTGGAAAAAATATGATTACGACACAGTCTGAGCATATTAAATACCGAATAAACGGGGCGGTAGTCTAATTAAAACAGTGTTGGCCGCTCTTGCCAGAGGTTTCGGGTTCGATCCTCAGCTCGATCCGATACCTCTCATAGAACAACACTCAGTATTGGTTCTACCCGGGAAGCGGATCGAGAGCGCTTCATATAAGCTCTGAGCTTTCATCGCAATGAAAATTGTGGGCACTTCCGGCTTTAATCGCCAACTAGATCCTTCCGCGTTCTTATTTTAATGTTGTATTTATAATGCATGTAAAGTCCGGTAATTACGGGAATAAATGAGCTTGGACATGTTTCTGAAACGATTTTTTTCAAGTTTGACGTATAATCCCCCACCCTCACCCCCACATTCACCTCCAATACACCCTGTAATTATAATTTTCCTCTTACATTCACATTACTATGGGTGACCTTCGAAAAACGGAATAGTACGGTTTCGCCATAATAGTTCTGGGATTCATAACAAAGTACCAAAAGTTGTTAGAGCTTTTTTAAAGTGGTAGAGCGTCCGCTTATCATGCGGAAGGACTTTAGTTCGTGGGTTCAATCCCCGGCCGGGTCATACCAAAGACTTAAAAATGGTACCAGAAGCTTACTCGCTTGGCGCTCAGCATTTAGAGGATAGGTCTATATCTTGTCGGCCCGGTGTCAGCATAATGTGACCGGGTGGGGTATCATAACATGTTTCTGCGGCATGATACTCCAGTGTGGCAGCGCTTAGAAAACTGTCTCTAGTCGTGATATGACTGGACAAAGGTTGAAAACGACACAAAACACCGTACAACAACATTTTATGATAAAACAGTGTTACCGAGATGTTACGTAGGTTATAATAAATGTGGTTCTCCTTTCTGCTATAACAATACAGTCCCACTGTAACAGACGCGGGAACCAGCAATAGGCATGACTTTTGTCGTTCCATTAACCGACGTAATCATACGGATACAACTGACTTGATGCGAGAGATACTTTCGCTCCGCCCACTGGGCGCGCGGCATTGTTTGTCCAAGTAAATATAAATTGTAATAAATTGTAGAGTTTACTTAAGAGACCGTTATAAGCAATGCAGTTTATTTGTTTCAGACGTTACGTGAACCATGGTACATGTAAATTCATATAGTTTGTTTCATTTCAAATATCTTGAAATTGGGTTGAGCCACACGTTTTTTCCAACTTAGATTCGCCGGGCCCTTCCCCTACAAGTTGTATAAAAGAACAACTTAAAAGTTGTAAGTATATAGTAGGTGATTGAGTGAGAGAAAGAAAGAGAGAGGGTGTAAAAGAGATAGATATAGAGAGAGGAGAAAGAGAGAGAGAGAGAGAGAGAGAGAGAGAGAGAGAGAGAGAGAGAGAGAGAGAAAGAGAGAGAGAGATTTTATAAGCAGAGAAAAGAATGAAGTATATGATTAAATTTTCTTGAAAAAGGTAAAAAAAACACAATAATCCATAGTCAGATACATGTACTACTCTAAGATAAATAGCTCACGCCATTAAGCTGTTACCTGACTGAGAGCATACTGGGCAGTTGTTGGCATCCAAGGTCACCATGAATGGCGGGCAGTTGATAGGCAGCGGAGGGCACGCTGAAAATAAAAAATACAAAGATTACACAATAAATGAATGAATGGAATGCTTATTTTGTCGCACTAACGCATAAACGATACATGGCGCCAACAGGAAGGGATTTTCTATGTACAAAACAGCAAAATAACATACCAGTTACAAATATAAATCATTAAATGAATATGCAGAACCTAGAACCTTGATACCTGCAGAACTGCTAAGTTTCAACAGATTCTATCGAATACTCAGTGTGCGATCGCCTCCTACGACACACATGAGCGTTCCTATTATTGTCATCACTCATCTGGTGAAACAATGTAGATATATGTTCAACGGCGCATTTTTACTGTTTTCTTGAGTTTGATAATACAGTTGAATGTCAACATGCTTACCAAGTTTCCCGGAAGAGCCGCTTCCACTTGACAATCCAGAAGAACTGCTTCCGGTTCCGGCTGAAGATCCACTACCACTTGATCCACTTCCGGACGCGGACGACCCAGATTGCAGGAAGCCAGGAACTTTAATAACAATATTAAACTTTGCCAGAACTGTCTAAAACTTCATCTAAATGACTTTAAGGATCTGCAGATTATTAGTAGACTTAAGAATTAATAAAAGTATCTAAACCTGGTCAAACAGTGATAAAGTAGAAATTATAAAGTTTGTGTCAGATGTTGCCCAGAATATACATGTATATAAGCATACTGGTGGAAAGTGATTTAGTAGAGATAACTATTTACAAACCAAAGAATAAGTTATTAATCAAAGATACGATAAAAAAACAACAAAGTACCAAAAATAGTTCCAAGGTAGCTGGTATTATCACGATAATCGGCGGTTCGGAATTCAACTGTAGAATTATTTTCTCAGCGGAAGCATTTCATGGACGACCATCGGTTTTTGAAAGCTGTTACTATTTATAGAACATCCATCTAACGAAGCTTCGATACATTAACATATTTGCCCAGGAAAAAACAATTTAAAAAAAGTTCCAATGCTGTATTCGTTTATTCATATTATTTATAAAACATGTGGCATATTGACCTATCTATCTTTATAATGATGTTACAGCAATATTGGAACGGTGGAATACAAATGGAATACAAATTACAAACAGTTTTGCATATATTCTCAAATTCGTTTTCAATAGTGTGTAAACATTTTCTTTGAATAAACTACTCTCTTTCCCACCTTTTGGCATTATCGATGTCGCGTTTCCTAATAATATGTTGTGTTTCAATGAAAACACTAAAACTTACGTGTTTTTTTTATTTAAACGTATTTTACGTCGATTGTGAAACATTTTATACATGTAACAACTTAAACAAATCAAGCTCGAAGTCTTCCTGGATAGAACCACTACATAAGCATATGTGGATAAAGCGTCTTGCTCAAAGAAACCACACATAGCCGTTGTGGAGGATCAAACCCACGACCCTTCGATTTTGGTTCCAATGCTTTACCATACAATCCACACGAACAATACACTCAACATTAATACTGCTTTAAAAAGTCAATAAAATGTTTGGGTAGCTGGAATTTGAGCGAGTAGGTAGGAACAGGACGCAACACACCGTCGGATATCCACGGGTAATCCATTACGATACCCTACATTTATCACTGAGGGAAGGAGGGTATCGGAAGTGCCACCCGAGAATATCAGACGATGGACACACCACTGGACCACTCACTTCACCATGTATCTTACCTTGCGAACATGACGGACAAACGAAGCATCCATTTTCATATTTCGGACAGTTACAGAATGGATTGAACTTCGGACAGCTGACCAGTCGTTTACTTCGAATTGGGACGCCATCTGGAGTATACAGTATCATTTAACGACGTGATAATCATACACCCTGTTGAAAGGAGCTGCAGTTATTATGATTTTATAATCATTTATTTTACATCGATTGTGAAACAAGTTCTTACAACTTCGACAAATCACGCTCGATGTATTTCTGGGTAAAACCAGTACTAAGCACATGTGGATAAAGTGTTTACCAAAAGGACACCACACAAAGCCATGGTGAAGGATCGAACCCACGACATTCACCTCCCGATCTTGAAACCGATGCTCTATCAATGAGCCGCCAGGCTCCTATTACTATTGTTATTTTTTTTTTTGCTTTTTTAAACACACTATTTTTACAGAGTGTTTGGATAAAAATGAACCGCCGAACCATGGCACCAGCGGTGAAAGGTCAGTGATCTTGAGAGACGCCTTTGACCTCTTGAAGAAATTGGGGTTTTACGGCGCATCAACAAATACGTGTCATTAGACACACACCAATAGGAAGGAAGATGCCAGACTCGCTCTACATGTACACAAACGACAGAGCGACATGCAGAAAAAAAAACAATAAAGTGACATACAGATTGAATGAATGAACACAAAACTGTATGAACATAATTAAATTTTAACACATACATGTCATCGACACCAATAGACAGAAATATGTAAAGCTCGCTCTTCCTGTATAAAAACAACAAATTGACAAATAGATTAGATTAAGTTTTACGCCGTACCAACACAAGAATGTTATACTTCACTATACATAGAGAAATATTCCAGACTCACTATCCGTGTATAAAACCATTGTTAGCATAGATTAGATAAACATAATGAAAACATACCACACACTTACCTATCATGGTCACTAATAATCCAAGTATTACAACAATTTTCACAATACTGACCATTTTCTTTTTTATTTAGATTGTCTTAATAGATAGAATTGTATTTACGGACTCGTCTGATCTTATTACGTTATGTACACTATATAAACAACTGAACATGTAAACCTCCGCACCAGAACAAAATCACTGACTAAATAAAACTTAGACAACGTAAGAAGTTAAAATCTTAATTATGTAGAGAGAAAAAAAGCTATTTTTGTGATTTGTAATAAAAAATCTGACAATAAAAGTAAATCCAAAATAATTTTGTTTATAAATAAAACGCCTCACTAATAAGCTATAACAACCACCATTACTATCTAAGATGGGTGTATGTATGTTCGATATTTTATCTCGACATGGCGACTCTCTGGCGATATGGCCGGTCCAACATACCGGCTCTATGGTGACATGGCAATTTGTATTGGTTATAACTTTTTTTCATATCCAAGTCAAGTTTATTACTTATTAATAAAAAGGTCAATTCATGGTCATTCCAAGGTATACCTAGGGATTGGAGAATGTGATAAACACCGGCCTTAAAATCTTACCCTTACATCCATTCGTATTAAAGATAGGTTAAACTATTAAGGATTAAAAACCGAATTTTGAGTTTTCATTGGGTGATGAAAAACATTCAGCCAGTTTAATGTTCGTGAAGGGCTTCTCGGCAACATTTAACTGGCCTAATGTTTTTCATCACCTGATGAAAACTCAAAATTCGGCTTTTAATCCTTATATTTATATTATATTTTAGTTAAAACAATTATGTCATTTTTTTGCCGTTTTGATATTTAAAAAGCAAGTTATACACATTAACCCGCAAAGTCAATTCATGAATATAACGGTGACATTGTCAATATACTGAATAAGGGCACGCATGTGTATGACAACTCACGACAAACGTTACGTGAACCTAACGGCAACGTGACGTCTCACCCCAAAACAAAATCGTTCAACCAATGAAATGCAAACTGGTCCTTTTAGCTCCGCCCAGCTGCAAATGTTTTTCATTGGTTAATGAAATGCCCTTAATCTTTATAGTTCATTAAGGCCGAGTGCAGTTAAAATGTAAATATATGTTGATATATTACGAAATTTAAGATCCAAGTCAATTTGCAATTTGTACTCTCCTTAGCAAGTTTAATCCCCCCCCCCCAAAAAAAAAAAAAAACACAAAAAAAAAACAACAAAAAACAAAAAACAAAAACACAAACACACAAACAGACAAAACAACAATAGCAACAGCAAAAAACAACAAAAAAAAAAAAAAAAAAAAAAAGAAAAAACATTTGTTGATTCTATATCTAAGTATATCTAAGACATGGAATTATATTCCTATCACATCACGAATGCTCAATCGGTTGCAGTTTTAAAAACTATTTTACCCATCGAAGCAAGTAGAATATTCATCAATGCTTTTTTTGGTTGCGTTGTGTTAACATGCTGAATTTTGAGGGTCGGTACACTTGGCAAAAAACTCATAACTCACACCAAAAATATAATGCAAACAAACTTCCCAGAAATACATTATGTTCAGTTAATGAAGATAAAAACAAAATATTACAGGTAACCGTATAAAGTATTAGTCATTTATTAGTATTTACTGTGAATATAATGAATTATGTTGAATGTAATATTTTTTCTGAAATAAATTCGCCATTGAAATATCCATAGTAAGTGTTTATGAATGGCCAGTATGGCGATGACGTCACGCGCACTGATCGTGAAAGTTTCCACCGGTTCAAACTCAGGATACAAACGTTTAACAATAATTCCACAGAATGATATGTCTCGCCGTGTCTGCTTTGACCGTTAATACACAAATGGGAAAGAAGTAAAAATACAATGACAAAAATGTCCGCATGTATCTGTAAAGCTCAAAAATTAATATTTTAATCCAGTGGTAACAGAGAAATGACATAACAACTTCCATAATATATCAAAGAGTGGTTATTTACAATAGTTTTTTGATTTGATGAATTGAGTAACAGCCAAGATTTTCAAAAATATGGCACAAGAATTTGCATTATATTTATTCAAGAGTTATCCAACTTGGTTAATGTAGTAGGTTTAATGACTAAGGAATATTTTAGGAAGTATTGTGTAAAGTTTCGATCAACATTAAGTGATTTTTGAGATATGAACTTGATGGTAGTTGCACACACAACTTTAACCAGTATAAAGAAGAAGAAAAAAGAATAACTATGATCCAAGTATGAGTGTCCTAGCACTAGTACTTAATGAGAAATAGTGTAAAGATGAAAACTTAACGTTGGAGGTAAATGCCAAATTCAGCATCAAACAATGTCAATGGACCATGAAATGAAGGTCACATTCAGCATCCGCAGTATATAATGTGATGCAGGGTGTTAGTTGTGACTATGATTCAAGTATGAGTGTCCTAGCATTATCATTAATATTATTGTTATTATTATTATTATTATTATTATTACTTTTATTACTATCATTATTATAATTATTATTATTATTATTATTACTTTTATTACTAATATTATTTTAATTATTATTATTATTATCATCATTATTATTATTATTATTTTTATTATTATTATCATTATTACCTTTACTATTATCATTATTAATTGCCAATACAGGAACATGGTTCTTTGTGTTTGAATTAGGTTAATAAAAATGCAAGTTAATTATTCTTTATGTTAGACTGAAGGAAGACTGAGTATGTACGATTGTTATATAAAAACCGCTCCACAGTGAACTAACATTGGCAGCTGTTATTTTTTCAAAACCGGCTATGCGCAGTGAAAGAGTCATACACTAAATTGACATATTGACCATTCGGCCTGCGTTTCAAACAGCCAACACAAGTTAGCTGCTTTCCTTGTTTTGTGAGATATTGGCTAGGATAGTTTAAATGTAAATACAAATTCGGCACGAATTACATCAGCATTGATAAAAGTAGCCGTAGTTCCGTATTTGATGATACGCGCTATCTGTGGGCAGGTGCTTGGTCAGCGCCATCTTATACATAGATAGGAACTTCCGGTTAGTTTCACTTGAGGACCATATACGCTCCAATAATTGTTGAAATACACATTTATTCATTCATTTTACTGTATGTTTATCAAATAAGATATTATATCACATCAACATCAGACGCTTTTTAAATCTTACAAATATGTCAGACAATTTTGAACATTATCTAAAAGGATAACCTTCGTTCTGGAATATTGTGTTATTCATAATCCCATGGAAGCATTTGACTTTGAACTTTGCTGTTATCATTTATGTTATTGATACATCATACATCGCCGTTACTATAGAAACATATTATAATACTAATGACTATCGGCCAAATCTTTATAATAATGTATTCATTTTCATGGAGTTTTTTTTTTTATTTAAAGATTAAAAGTTAAAGTAATTGAAAATTTGGAACTTTACATGCACGTGTAAACTTTTGCACTACATTATAATAAATACGAATCACTCGTGATGATTTAATATAAAATATCATAACCACATTGTCCTTATAGCGCTATAAAACCAGTATTGCAGAAAGAAGGCATGTACATTGGTGTTAATAATGACACGGCTCGTGCTGACTGAGGAAATTCGAGTCAACTTTACATCTACCCATAGTGAGGAGCATTGAGATAAAATGAGATTTAATGACGTCATATTTGTGAAGCTGGTACTTGTGGCAAGTTCCATCGCAGGTTAGTGTTTTGTACTTTGCTATATATAGTATAGCATCTCTTACCACAAGTATTTTGCTATGTATTAAATGTTTTTTCCTATCACAAGTATTTTGAAACTATGTATTCCAAATACTTTTTTTTATGCATGAGTAAATTACCGCGTATGGGACATTCGGGTGCTTATGGAATTTCCTGTCCGGCTGCTGGAAGGTTAAATGCTGGCATAAAATAATAACCCACAATGAACAGTTACTGAGCTTTGCTCAATTCCAGAATATAACGATTTGGTGATGGCCTTGTGGTTGCCAATGGTTCGATTCGGTAGTATTCCATACCAAGGAAAGAAATTAGTCGACACTGAAAGTATTACAAATTGTTGAAGACAACTCGACAGTTACTAAGTCGTATTTATACATAGTTTCCCCCCTTCTATAAAATCTTCCACGCCAACCATACCCAAGAAACAAGTAAACACAGGTCCGGATACTGTTTGCAATTCAACATCAAGATAAGATTTCCTAAAAGGACGATAAAATATGTATCAAAATAAATGACCGACCGGTTGTTGAAGCGACTGCATTCTTCTGTTAAAGTATCATTTTTTTCAGAGTTGCGTGATGTAGATTTCTATCCTAGCGTCCCTCCAACAGTGTTTTATTCAAATAAGGTACTGCAGAAGTTAAAGAAATATTTCTGGAGCAATGACCTCCCTTACCAAACCCAACTCGACCGTGGATAGCATACATTTAAAGTAATAATCTAATAGACCTTTTTAAATTAGCTGGTGAATAATGGAGACAAAATTAATGCACAGTAAATCGGACAGACTGAAGTTAGTTTGATATTCGTCTTTCGTCATTCGATATTCGATATTCATCATGAATTTAATCCTAACCCTTCCCCTAACCCTAACCTCCAATTGAAGAGTAAATATCAAAAGATGAAAAATCAAATATCAAACTAACTTCTAACTGCTAGTAAATCGGTGTAAATGCTAGACTTCTTTAATATTGTCTTCTTTATTTGTAAGAATAACGTAAAAGGTTTTTTTTTCTTGTGCTTCAATTTTAATTTCAAAAGCGCTTCATTAATAAGATTGTTTATTTCCTTATCGGGTTGGGTTGGGTGTGGGTGTGGGTGGGGTAACAAACTCATAAATAAATATACAGGAATATGTTCTTTGTATTTCTACAAAATTCGTGAAATTGGCATAGTAGAAGTTGACCTGTGTGAATGTAATTTTGAGCCCAATTTATTTTAGGAAACAAACATTATGTTTACAACATTAAAATTATGTGGTCAATCTAGCATGTCTTTAATATGTAGAAGTATTGTTTAGGTGCACTCATAAAACACGTTCCTGTATGTATCATAATGTTACACCCAGTATGATTAAGTTGACTTTATTATCATTCCAGGTATTTCGCCACCGGGAAAACCTCAACACGTGACTTTACTGGCGGACACTCACAATATCGGAGTCCAATGGGATCCGCCGACGGTAACATACGGACAAGTCCGGAAGTATGTCGTGAGCTGGGCAATCCTTCCGAATTTTACCGATGTTTCAACTACAAACGTTGTTGATGGAGATGTCAATGTATCTTTTGTAGCTATTGGTGATAATAAGGGAAAACTGTTCCGCATTCGTGTAAGGGCAGAGAACGACGCTGGGAAAGGAGCTTACTCCGATCCGAGGTATATCCGAATAGGTAAGACTAATATTCAGCCATGCTGTATATAACCTGATTTAATGAGGGGTGACCAGTGGATTAAAAACTTCTAATGAGGTTCAAAGATATGCCTTTATAGCAGTTCCCTGGAACTAGGTACCATTTGTAAATATTAAGGAAATCTCAAGGCGGTGTCCGTACCCTATGCTCGCCCTAAATCCGCCAGTGGTATCGTATACGTCACTCTCTGACATGTCTCCATTCATGTCCGTTATACCTGAATCCAAAAGCCATTAATTTCCATGTCGAACACACAGTAAATAGCACAACACTAAAGCGTTTATAATATTGTCACGTGCTTTCGCATTTTGTTGAATTTCTTCTCCTGTATCGATGCAGAACCAATCATGTAGCATCGCCGCACCGTTGTGAATATTTGTGTATATGTTAGGGAGGGTTGTCATAGTTGTCCTTGTTTTGCTTCGGGGCAGCTGCACTCCCAGTCTTGAATGTGTTCAAGGTTGGCACTGAGATGAGGCTCTGTGCTTTACACTTGCCTTATTAGTTCTTTATATTGCAATATATATATTTGATGAATCTGGGTAGGACCACCGTCCTTCCGCAAGTAACTGGCAAACTTTCTTGAGCGAAACTCGAATCTACGACCTTAGCGGTTAGAGGTAAGTAATCTTGAGACGGCGCCTTAGGCCACCCGGCCACGGAGGACCCTATATTGCAATATTAACACATGTTACATTATATATTGTGCATGCAAATCATATACGACTAGAGGCAAATAGTCTGGCCACAAAACATTTCTATAATGATAAAACATATTAATGTTATACAGGTTGTGGATATTCCTTAACAGTTGCACCTTACACCAGTGTGAATATTACGTCACCAGGATTAACAGCGCAGAAAAGTTTAAAACCAGGTGTCATGTGCACGTGGTTGTTGAAGACACCGGAGAAATATTCATTGCGATTTACCTTTGTTATGCTGGATTTAGAATCTGGAAAAGGCGGTGAAAATGTCGGAATATCCAGTAGGAGTACTTTGTGCACAGAATCGTTTGTTAATATATCTAAAACTGGTTTGTTTTGCGATGAAAAAACAGAAACAAGAACATTTATTAGCCACAACAACACTCTGCACGTCAGTCTAAAAACCGGACTTCACGCCGATGGTTCCGGGTTTATATTAACGGTTAGAAGTGTACCGTTATTACCGGGACCTCCGACAAATATCGGTGTCCGGACATCTGATCGTGCTATCATCATCACATGGGCGCCGCCTTCTACAAATACTTTTTCAATAACATCTTATCGTATATTTTATGAGATTTTATCAACCGGAAATACACACAAAATAACTGTTGGACCTTCAATGCGCAGGTTTGCAATAAATTCCGATTCATTCGAAGGTGAAATGGTTCAGTTTAACATGTCCGCATGTATAGGGAAACTAGAGGGTGAACTTTCATTGCCACTCTACGCAAGAGCTCGTGAGTATATTTATACTTGCTTTTTGGTTTAAATACAAATATAAATGACATATGTTGCAATGAGTTGTTGTATCAATGGCAGGCTTCTCCACAGGTCATTTAAGCACAGGGGCACTCCAACACTTGGCTATCAGAAATGGTATTCTCATAGCACTCGAATTCTTTAACAAAATTTTGCAAAAGTTTACTTTCCTTTAAATCTTTATTTTTCTTTCGGATCCTTTCTCATTTTAATGCCTAAAATGAAACATACTAAATATGATGACTTAAACTGATAAATACAAGTTTTACTAGTGAAATATAAATGTACCTTACGCAGCACTTAAAAATGTGTTGAAGGTGTTTACGCGCTATTGCCCTAGAACTTGCATTGCTTCTGGCAGAGAACCCTGTCAACGATGAACATTATACAAACATTGATGAAAGTGTGCTACACGTCTACTAAACTCAATAATCAGTCTTTTTCCCCCGCATTTAAATTGAAAAGGAATCTCGAACTGTTCAGCCGATACACCCAGAGAGTGCGGTATTGCAGTAATTTCCCGTGAAACAGAAAACTTTTATTTGACTTTGCGAGCATAGTCCATTGTTTTAACGTTTGACCATCTGCCCGTAATCTCTCGCATTGGGATAAAGATGAAGTGTTTGTCTTCCGGACAACCCTATCATTGCCCTTATCAAACACGGACACGTGTCGCTGCCATTGTCTAAAGATAAGAGTCACGCCCGTCGGAGTGTGTTTCTATAATATAGTAATGCTCATATATGAAATATAAGATCATCGCTATCTTTCAATCTGCATGTATATTATCCTAAACTATGTCGATATTTTTTTTTTAAAAATCGTTTGTTTATTCTGGTTGTAAAGATATTTATATTGATCTACTATTTAAACTTGCAAATTCAATTTAAATATTTCTTTAACAGTTTATTTATTAACTAGATGGTCAAACTCCCACAAACTAAACATAAATATTTTAATTGTTTATATATATATGTGTTCTATGACCATTTATTATCGCTTAACGTTTCATACTTCTATTAAATTTCCGATAGGGCTCCATTATGTTCTAAATACAGTGAACACATCTAGAGCATATGTCTAGCTCAAATTCTTCACTTGTTCAAGATCTGCTATATTAAAGGGAAAATCTTACCTTGACCAGGTTTTTATTTTTAAATTCAATGGTTTTGCGATACCTATATATTTCCTGAGTAATAATATGTCAATTATTCGACCACGATGCGGTCCGAACCACATTTCTAAAATGACATAGAATTGCAAAGAAATCTGGTATCAGCATTACATTTTCGGTGGTGATTTCTAAAATACTCACCATTTAACACATGATAAAAAAAGAAGAACTAAATTTTTATTTCTACCTCCTTCATCTGTATTCATGGATTATTCAAGGGAGATAATAGTGATGTGAGTCCTTAACAACCGTAACTATCCAATTACTAAATTCTTCCAAACTAGAATGTCAATGTGAGCCAGCACGGAACACGGCGTGTCTACTATTCAACGTCAAAACCTCTCTTACATTCTTTTTCAGGTGCACCAAGAACGTTGTCAGGTTTTACCGTACCCGCTGAAACATCAACCCACGTGACAAGTCACGTGACAACCTCAACCCTCGTTTCAACTCGAAAAGAGTTTTTCGGAGATGACGGTCTGATAATGTCTACAACATCGGCTACAAGCATACACGAACATTGGAAAACATCGCATGTAATACCTAACAGTGAAATGGTTCACAATACTCATCACGCATTGATATTTCAACCATCATCATCATCATCATCATCATCATCATCATCATCATCATCATCTTCATCATTATCATCACCACCACCACAACCACCACCACCATCAACATCATCATTATCATCATCATCATCACCAACATCATCATCAGTAGCATCGTCATTGTTATCATCATCATTGTCACCGCCACCACCATCATTATCAGTATCATCATCATCAGCAGCATCATCATCATCACCACCACCAACACCATCATCATTATCATCATCATCTTCATCATCATCATCATCATCACCACCACCACAACCATCACCATCATCATCATCATCATCATCACCAACATCATCATCAGTATCATCATCATTGTTATCATCCTCATTGTCATCGCCACCACCATCATTATCATCATCAGCAGCAGCAGCAGCATCACCATCACCACCACCATCATCATCATCAGCAGCATCATCACCACCACCATTATCATTGTCATCAACAATAGAACATACCACTCAAAAACTGCAACAGTCAACCGTAAATCATTCTAACAGTGCAGTAATGGCAACGGCTCCAATATCCAATGAGTTTAATCTATACACAGGTGCTCCAACAGACAAGTTATCAGTAAATATACCCAGGTTCAACACCTTCGAGATACGAAATAGTTCCATGAACGCAGCAGCAAATGGAACGATGACACTAGATTTGACGACCAATGTCACCGCCTTCTACAGTACAGGTAATCCGCTTATAAGATTCTCTACTAGTTACGTCAGTTCATTCTCCTTCAATAACATCAACAAAAAACTTTGTACATGCAGCGGTAACTGACAAAGAAGGACATAGATCTTTCATTGTAAAAAACATTGATTATACATTGATTATACATTGATTATACATTGATTATACATTATGTTGTGAATAAAACATTTAAACTTACATTTCCATAATTTCTTACCAGCAGTTCGGCCTATGGAAACTGTTAATATATATTTATATTTTCAATTGTTGAAATATTGATTGATTGATTGAATATTTGGCGTCATTTTAATGCCATCGAGGGCTAACGTACTCAGTTAACCTAACCACTGTTTCCTGGGATCCTGTAGGTTAACCAGTACTCGGGAACTGCCCATCTCCACAAGTAACTATTAATTTCCCCACCTGAATCAGCGGTGAGAGACGAATAATAATGAGACACAATGTCGTATATCAATCATCACGGAGACTATTGCCGGACGGGGATTCGAACTCACGATCCCTGTATTGATAGTCGGAGACGTAACCGACTGAGCCAATCGGGCCCGGCAAATATTGAAATACTTCAATTGTGAAACACGTTATTACAACTTAGACAAGTCACGCTCCAAGTAATTAGCATATGCGTAAAATTGTCTTGCTCAATGACACCACACATAGCCATAGCAGAGGATCGGACCACAACCCTCCGGTCATGGATTCGATGCTCTTACACTGAACCACGCCGGCGCTCCACACATCAAATAGTTATACTTTGAGAATATATGCATTTAAATCTACATATGTTTAAAGGCATGAGTGAAAATCTAATTATTTTTTTTATTTGAATGTTGAGTTGGGTTTAACGCCATTTTCAACACGTTTCAGGTTATATATGTTGTGTCCAGTTTTATTGATGGAGGAAGTACCACTGTCTTTCCGCAAGTAACTGGTAGACTTTCTCACATACAGTTTTTGGAGCAAGCGGGACTCGAACCTAAGACCTAATCGGTGAGAGGTAAGTGACCTTGAGACGGTGCCTTAGCCGGGCATCTCGGCCACACACAGAGAATCCATAGAATAGAATTGAACATTACCCCATGTCACTTTAATATTCACATTTGATGATGGCTTGGCTTCTATTTCACTATCAGTCTCTAAAGTTTTCCTTATATACTTAATTTAAGTTTTCCTTATATACTTAAATACTTAATTTAAGTTTTCCTTATAAACTTAAATACTTTCTTCTGATGCGGCCGGTTGCTCACCCAGCAGCTAATTAAGTTGAGGGGTATCGAAGGTCTAACAGTCTGGCGCCTGACAAGGATAGCTTTCGGGAAGTAACTGTGTGCGACATAAAGATGTCTCATAAGCCCAGTGTGCTCTTTCAAAAAAACACACTTTAATTTGCTTTTAATTTTAATTAACTTTGACTAGTTACTACTATATCTTTTTAGGTATTTAAGTGTATACTTAATGACAGATGCCTGTATATATTTAATTAGTTTAAACTGATTTACTGAAGTTGGATAGGAAGAAAGCTCAGAGGTTATCCGAACCGTCCTCGCGTCGGCTTCCTGGGTAGATCCAGTACTGATTGTTTATTATTGACAGACCAGCGGGTCGAACTGGCGATCGAGTCTGAAACATCTGGCATGAGCGGCCCACACTTTATCCACTACACTACCGCTTAGCTTTGGTTGTAGTTTAAAATGTCATACTTGATAAAAATTTGTACTATTTACAATTTCTATCATTTAGAGAACTGTGTAGAGACAAATTCACAAAACCGTTGCTATTATCTCCCATTCTTCAAGCCGGGATCGATTAGCTTAGTCGTTTTGCACGTCAGTTCAAATCACTGCTAAGCCACAGTCTATGTGATGATTGGTACACGACATTACGTCTCATAATAACTCGCCTCTCACCGTTGACTCAAGTGGGAAATTAACAGTTACTTGCAGAGATGGGATGACCTGGTAAACCTGCCAGGATCCCATGAAACACAGCGGTTAGGTTAACTGATCGTCTGTCAACCCTCGATACCATAAAAAATGTAATCTTTTGACAAGCAAAAAACGTCGTACGCATGGGATAAAATAGCGCACGTTTATCTCGTACGGTAGAGTAAAAAAAAGCGTAAATACGTGTTTTTTTTTATTTCCTGTATACTAGAGTAGATTTATATACTTGCCAGTAGGACGCATCCGTACAAATACAAAATCGGTGAATTATTAATATTCCCAAACTATAATCATATTTTATAAATCCTATACATCATTACAGATGTGACTGATTCACCGGCAGACGACAAAGATACGCTACTTCCGGTTACGTTAGCTTTAGCTTGCACCATCATCGTCGCAGCTACTATCGCGTGCATATGCACTTACAATAGAAGACAGAAACATATGAAAATTGGAATAAAGGTAACTAAATAATAATTGACTTTATTGTGGTAATGCGTCATGGTAGGACAAATTATTAAATTACCTGGCATATGCTTACGTGAGTGATTGTGTCATTCTGTCGTGCAATATCCATGATATATCGTTGAACTATAAATATACAGGGAAACGTTTGTTAGTTCCGCAAGGTCTTGTTAATGTATGTGCCTACGTGAGTGTTCATTTATCATTGAATTTATTAAACGAGTTAGTTAAACTATATTATACGTGGCTCTGCCGAGCATTATATTTTTTTTGCCAACGTGTTTGATCATTTTTAAGGATAAATAAGCACAAATATTCGTTTTATCACATAACCCGGAAAAATTCACATTTACTTTTTATTTAACATATCTTTTCTATAAGGAACGAGAACAAAATTGGGCATAGTTGTTTCCGTGAGTCATCGCATGACGGAACGTCTTAAAAATAACGTTAATGTATCACGTCAAATCGACGTCATTTATATATCGGGCAAGTTGGACAGTCCTTCGGCAATTGACGTACGAAAGTCGACTTATACGGAATACACCGAACGATGAATCGGAAGTGATATTACGCTAGGTTAATATAAGAAATATGAATAAGGCAAATCAAATTTGTCTGATTGACCCAAAAGCGTCAATATTCGGTATGCTTTTTTAGTCCTGTTCTTGGTATGCTGAACAAAGAACAACGTTTGTCCCATGTGCTTGGCAAACTTAACACACTCATTATTTGTGTCACATATACTTGGTAGGCATAGCAAAACAATTATTCATGTCAAATATACTTTGTAGGCTTAACAAAACCATTATTGAAATCATATGTTCTTAGTAGGCTTAATAAAACTATTACTTATGTTATTCGTACTTAAAGAGCTAAATAAAGTAATTTATGGCATATGTTTTGGTTTGTTGCATGCAAATAAATTCATTGTTCATGTCGCATACATCTAAAAGTTTGGGTAAGCCACTATAGCTGTCACGTATGCTAGTCAGTATATAACCCTATTCAACAACCCAGTTCCGTAGTTTTATCATGTCAATGCATTCATTTCTGTTGATAAACTACCTGCCTGATAAACATAAGTTTTTTTATCACGTCAATGCAAGTTTATCAGGAACATGACGTCATTATGCATAATTATATATTTTGACCTGAACGGAACTACTTTTAACCCTGCTTAAAATGAATAAAAAACGAATTAGAAATATTGACATGATAAATAGAATACCATGTAAGTGTCTAATAGTATCAACTTTATCAGGGTCGGCACAAAAATAAAAAAAATGTATTTTTTCTAAGTCTCAACTGATAAAGTTGATAATATCTGACAATTACATGATATTCTCTATATATCATATCCCGTTAATCAATATATGATATTCATTTCGAAACTAGTCTCTTATAAAAACATAGATCTAGTTCTAACAAACAGTGGCCTTATACACAATACTCCTTCATTTTGTAGCCATCATCAAAATATCAACCGCATATAGAAATGTATGATATCATACAGACCCGCCGCTACAATACACGTGGTAAAGAAACACCAGTAACCACAGCATCAACAACAGAAATCGGTTATACACGTGGTAAAGAAACACCAGTTACCACAGCATCAACAACAGATACCGGTTATACACGTGGTAAAGAAACACCAGTTACCACAGCATCAACAACACAGACTGGTTATACACGTGGTAAAGAAACACCCGTTACCACAGCATCAACAACACAGACCGGTTATACACGTGATAAAGAAACACCCGTTTCCACAGCATCAACAACACAGACCGGTTATACACGTGATAAAGATACACCCGTTACCACAGCATCAACAACACAGACCGGTTATACACGTGTTAAAGAAACACCCGTTACCACAGCATCAACAACACAGACCGGTTATACACGTGCTAAAGAAACACCCGTTACCACAGCATCAACAACAGATACCGGTTATACACGTGGTAAAGAAACACCAGTAACCACAGCATCAACAACACAGACCGGTTATACACGTGATAAAGAAACACCCGTTACCACAGCATCAACAACACAGACCGGTTATACACGTGGTAAAGAAACACCAGTAACCACAGCATCAGCAACACAGACCGGTTATACACGTGATAAAGAAACACACGTTACCACAGCATCAGCAACACAGACCGGTTATACACGTGATAAAGAAACACACGTTACCAAAGCATCAACAACACAGACCGGTTATACACGTGGTAAAGAAACACCCGTTACCACAGCATCAACAACAGAAACCGGATATACACGTGGTAAAGAAACACCAGTAACCACAGCATCAACAACACAGACCGGTTATACACGTGATAAAGAAACACCCGTTACCACAGCATCAGCAACACAGACCGGTTATACACGTGATAAAGAAACACACGTTACCAAAGCATCAACAACACAGACCGGTTATACACGTGATAAAGAAACACCCGTTTCCACAGCATCAACAACACAGACCGGTTATACACGTGATAAAGATACACCCGTTACCACAGCATCAACAACACAGACCGGTTATACACGTGTTAAAGAAACACCCGTTACCACAGCATCAACAACACAGACCGGTTATACACGTGATAAAGAAACACCCGTTACCACAGCATCAACAACACAGACCGGTTATACACGTGTTAAAGAAACACCCGTTACCACAGCATCAACAACACAGACCGGTTATACACATGATAAAGAAACACCCGTTACCACAGCATCAACAACACAGACCGGTTATACACATGATAAAGAAACACCCGTTAGCACAGCATCAACAACACAGACCAGTTATACCCATGACAAAAACATGAAGGTTAACAATACAGCTGGCCATACCCGTGTTCATTCATTACCATTGCGTTATTCAATAACAAGGCAACAGGTAAGTCTACGTCTGGCATAACAACGTCTGATATATCAACGTCTGGTATTACGTCTAATATAGCAACAGCTGAAATAACAACGGCTGGTATAACAACGTTTCATATACCGTACCGTACCGTACCGTACCGTACCGTACCGGTGTTATACTATATTATACATATGTTATGCTATACTGCACTGCACTGTACTGCACTGCACTGCACTGCACTGCACTGCACTGCACTGCACTGCACTATACTATACTACACAGATGTTATATTATACTATACATATTTTAGACTATATTATACAGATGTTATACTATACTACATAGATGTTGTAATAAACTATACAGATGGTTTACTACAGCTCACCATTATGCTCAGTATAAAAATATCTTCTGTACAAAAGTATGTTCTGTAAAACACTATCTTCTGTTTGATATTATGTTCTCTACAACATTATGTTCTGTATAAAAATATGTCTGCACAACACTGTGTTCTCCACAACACTATGTTCTCTACAACACTATGTTCTGTACAAAAATATGTTCTGTCGACACTATATCTGTACAACAATATGTTCTGTACAACACTATGTTCTCTGCAACACTATGTTCTGTACAAAACTATACTCTGTACAACACTGTGTCTGTACAACACTATGTTCTCTACATCACTACGTTCTGTACAAAACTATGCTCTGTACAACACTATATCTGTACAACACTATGTTCTCTACATCACTACGTTCTGTACAAAACTATGCTCTGTACAACACTATATCTGTACAACACTATGTTCTCTACAATACTATGTTCTGTACAACACTTTGTTCTCTACAACACTATGTTCTGTACAAATGTATGTCTGTACAACACTATGTTCTGTACAACACTATGTTCTGTACAACACTATGTTCTGAACAAAGCTATGCTCTGTACAAAAATATGTCTGTACAACACTATGCTCTGTACAACACTATGTTCTGTACAACACTATGTTCTGTACAAAACCATGTTCTGTACAACACTATGTTCTGTACACAACTATGTTCTGTACATTACTATGTTCTCTACAACACTATGTTCTGTACAAAACTATAATCTGTACAACACTATGTTCTGTACAACACTATGTTCTGTACAACACTATGTTCTGTACAACACTATGTTCTATACAAAACTATGTTCTCTACAACACTATGTTCTGTACAACACTATGTTCTCTACAACACTATGTTCTGTACAAAACTATACTCTGTACAACACTATGTTCTGTACAACACTATGTCCTGTACAAAACTATACTCTGTACAACACTATGTTCTGTACAACACTATGTTCTGTACAACACTTTGTTCTGTACAACACTAAGTTCTCTACAACACTATGTTCTGTACAAAACTATACTCTGTACAACACTATGTTCTGTACAACACTATGTTCTATACAACACTATGTTCTGTACAACACTATGTTCTGTACAACACTTTGTTCTCTACAAAACTATGTTCTGTACAAAGCTATGTTCTGTACAAAACTATGTTCTGTACAACACTAAGTTCTCAACAACACTATGTTCTGTACAAAACTATACTCTGTACAACACTTTGTTCTGTACAACACTATGTTCTGTACAACACTATGTTCTCTACAACACGATGTTCTATACAAAACTGTACTCTGTACAACACTATGTTCTGTACAACACTATGTTCTGTACAACACTATGTTCTCTACAAAACTATACTCTGTACAACACTATGTTCTGTACAACACTATGTTCTGTACAACACTATGTTCTGTACAAAGCTATGTTCTGTACAGCACTATGTTCTCTACAACACTATGTTCTGTACAAAACTATACTCTGTACAACACTATGTTCTGTACAACACTATGTTCTGTACAACACTATGTTCTGTACAACACTATGTTCTCTACAACACTATGTTCTGTACAACACTATGTTCTCTACAACACTATGTTCTATACAAAGCTATGTTCTGTACAAAACTATGTTCTGTACAACACTATGTTCTCTACAACACTATGTTCTGTACAAAACTATACTCTATACAACACTATGTTCTGTACAACACTATGTTCTGTACAACACTATGTTCTGTACAACACTATGTTCTCTACAACACTATGTTCTATACAAAACTATGTTCTGTACAACACTATGTTCAGCACATCAATATGTTCTGTACAAAACTATATTCTGTACAACACTATATTCTGTGCAACAGTATGTTCTGTACAAAACTATATTCCGTACAACTCTATGTTCTGTACACACTATCTTCTGTCATAACAGCGTCTGTTGTACAGAGGATCTTACATGAGTGTTCATTTGTTATTGAATTTAATAAACGAGTTGCAACAATGTATCATTCGAGACTCTACCGAGTCTGATCAATCTTAGACTGTTAGGTACTATTATGGTATTGTATTTATCACGTTTTTATTTGCGTGTTTGATCTATTTTTAGTTAAACAGCAACAACTGATTTTAGTCAAGCAAATAAACTCACGTGTGTACATCTACGGAAAATAGTTTCAAATTTGATTGATGAAATTGAAACAAAACAAATGTAGTTTTTATGTAAGCTGTTCGACTCTGTTATAATTTATCATTTTTATTTATTGACATAATTAACTGTTTATCAACGGCACGCCGATGGCAACATTCGTCTTTGATACCTCGAAAATAGCTTTGACTGTTACCAAAACACACATGAAATAAATGTATACTGTACACCACTATGTTCTGTTTAACTCTATATTTTGTACAAAACTATGTTCTGTACAACATTATATTCTGTACAACATTATGTTCTGAACAACTCTATGTTCTGTACAAATCCAGCTCTGTACAAGACTTTGTTCTGCACAACACTATGTTCTGTACAACTCTTTGCTCTGTACAAAACCAGCTCTGTACAACACTTTGTTCTGCACAACACTTTGTTCTGTACAACTCTTTGTTCTGTACAAAACCAGCTCTGTACAACACTTTGTTTTGCACAACACTATGTTCTGTACAACTCTTTGTTCTGTACAACACTATGTTCTGTACACACTATGTTCTGTACAATTCTTTGTTCTGTACAACACTATGTTCTGTACAACTCTATGTTCTGTACACACTATGTTCTGTTCAACACTATGTTCTGTACAACACTTTGTTCTGTTCAATACTATGTTCTGTACACACTATGTTCTGTTCAACACTATGTTCTGTACAACACTTTGTTCTGTTCAATACTATGTTCTGTACACATTATGTTCTGTTCAATAATATGTTCTGTACAACACTTTGTTCTGTTTAATACTATGTTCTGTATAACACTTTGTTCTGTTCAATACTATGTTCTGTACAACACTTTTTTCTGTTTAATACTATGTTCTGTACAACACTTTGTTCTGTTCAATACTATTTTCTGTACAACACTTTGTTTTGTTCAATACTATGTTCTGTACACACTATGTTCTGTTCAATACTATGTTCTGTACGACACTTTGTTCTGTTCAATACTATGTTCTGTACAACACTTTGTTCTGTTCAATACTATTTTCTGTACAACGCTATGTTCTGTACACGCTATGTTCTATACAACTCTATGTCCTGTACAGCACTATATTCTGTACAACACTATGTTATCTTCTGTACAACGCTATGTCATATACAACACTATGTTATGTACAACACTATGTTCTGTACAACACTATGTTCTGTACAACATTATGTTCTGTACAATACAACACTATGTTCTGTACAACACTATGTTCAGTACATCATTATGTTCTGTACAACATTATGTTCTGTACAATACAACACTTTGTTATGTTCAACACTATGTTCTGTACAACACTATGTTCAGTACTTCACTATGTTCTGTACATCACTTTGTTACGTACATCACTATGTTCTGTACAACATTATTTCTGTACAATAGTATGTTCTGTACAACTCTATGTTCTGTACAACACTATGTCTGTACAACATTATGTTCAGCACATCACTATGTTATGTACAACCCTATGTTCAGTACATCACTATGTTCTGTTCAACACTATGTTCAGTTCATCACTATGTTCTGTACATCACTTTGTTTTGTACATCACTATGTCCTGTACAACATTATTTATGTACAACACTATATTCTGTACAACACTATGTTATCTTCTGTACAACGCTATGTCATGTACACCACTATGTTATGTACAACACTATGTTCTATACAACTCTATGTTCTGTACAACATTATTATCTGTACAACACTATGTTCAGTACAACATTATGTTCTGTACAATAAACACTATGTTCTGTTCAACACTATGATCTGTACAACACTATGTTCAGTACATCACTATGTTCTGTACGTCACTTTGTTATATACATCACTATGTTCTGTACAACATTATTTCTGTACAACAGTTTGTTCTGTACAACTCTATGTTCTGTACAACACTATGTTCAGCACATCACTATGTTCTGTACAACACTATGTTCAATACATCACTATGTTCTGTACATCACTTTGTTCTGTACATCACTATGTCCTGTACAACATTATTTATGTACAACAGTATGTTCTGTACAACTCTATGTTATGTACACCACTATGTTCTGTACACCACTAAGTTTATTACATCACTATGTTCTGTACAACACTATGCTCTGTATAAACTATTTTCTGTACAACATTATGTTCTTTACAACACTATGTTCTGTTCAACACTATATCTGTACAACACTATGTCTCTACAACACTATTTTCTAAACAACATTATGTTCTGTACAACACTATGTTCTGTTCAACACTATTTCTGTACAACACTATGTTCTATACAATTCTATGTTCTGTACAACACTATGCTGTATTCATCACTATTTCTGTACAACACTATGTCTACAACACTATTTTCTGAACAAAATTATGTTCTGCACAACACTATGTTTTGTTCAACACTATTTCTGTACAACACTATGTTCTATACAACTCTATGTTCTGTACAACACTATGCTCTGTACAACTCTATCTTCTGTACAGCACTTTTATTTGCGCAATGCTATATTACATGTAAAATGTTACCCCTGGAACAACTCTATATACTGTTACCTCTGACGATATGTGGATGCAATTACAGATCCGTACAGAAATCCAGGAGTCTCTGGCTGCCCTGAGTTTCATAGAGGACCACGTGACCCTGGAGCAGCGTCTAATGAGGAAACACCGTGTCAGGAAAAACAACAGTCTTTGATCAAATACTTATAAAATATGAACAAAAACGAAATGGCTCCATCTAAAAACAGAATGAAAAGCTAAGTGAATGGACAATTCTGATAGACATCGTATTTAAGTGACTTCCTTGCGCCCGGCTGACTACTTGTGTGGCTATGTTATAATCACATTACAGAATGTAGCCACGTAAAAACTGTTTTTAAAGCGTCTAGAAAAAAGCCACATAATTGTTTTCCGAATGTAGTTCAACCGTCGAAAAATGACTAAGCGTAAACCCTAGAAACTTCAATTCCTCTTCGTGTGTGCGTCACTGGCAAACAAGTTACGTGTCCGCCACAGACCTACTTCTGTGCGTTTTGTTCACAATCGACCTGGATGAAGTAGTGTGGTTTCTCGCTTAATAGCAACCTTTCATTGATTCTTTCTGTAGATCATTTCAGTTACTTCCGCCGCTGTGTTGATGTAAGTTTCTCTTATGTTTATCTTTTCTTTAAAATGGTTTGTCTTGAAAACTAATTAGTTGCCATGTTTCCTGTCGGACATTGTGTGGATCATTTTTTATCAAAATATATTTGTTATCCATATGCTAAACGTTAGAAATCATTTAAACTTTAATATAAATTCCAATTACAGTTAAAGACGTTCTTTATTTTTGCAGGAATGAGGAGTAGTAAATGTGGGCCGAAGGGTCTATAGTTATCCTTACGGGCTTTTTAATTTTATGTGGGGGTACAAACTTTTATATTATGGGACATAGAAAAACAGTTTTGCACTGCCCTTATGAATGATTTTTTTTCTTTACACTAGACGCAGTTCATATTTTTTTATTTAAATTATAAAACGTCTGTTGAAATAGCAAATGAATGAAAGCATGCGTGCGTGCGTGCGTGTGTGTGAACGAATGAACGAATGAATGAATGAATGAATGAATGATCGAACGAACGAACGAACGAACGAACGAACGAACGAACGAACGAACGAACGAACGAACAAACGAACGAACGAACGAATGGATGGACGAATGAATGAATTGATTGATGGATGGATGGAGGTATTGATATAGGTATGGATGAATAAATAAAAGATATAAAAGAACCAAAACAGATAAACAAATAAATGAATGTATGAATAAATGAATAAACGAATGAATGAATGTATGAAGGAATGAATTTGTTAAATTCCAAGTAAACAGAGATGTTAGAAGTTGCTTTGATATTTGTTTTTCATATTTCAATATAGGATAAATTACTGTTCAATAATGGAGGCTCGGATGTTTAGGGTTAGGTTTATGTCGAAACACGAATATACAATCTGCCATTAAAATGCCATTTATGAGCACAACCGACAACGAGGGTAGTGAACAGAAAAAATAAAATAAACATTTTATAAGAGAGTTAAAACCTCTGAAAAACAAAAAAAAGCAACTGATTTATTCGTCTTAGTATTCACCCATGTACATGTACATTGGGTTTGGGCAGACAAGAGGCCCTCCCAGGAGTTTTGGAGATCTGGGGAACATTGGCCAATCATTTTTAGGAATCTGAGGAACATTGACCAATTACTTTTAGGGATCTGGGGAACATTGACCGACTATTTTTAGGAATCTAAGAACATTGGCCAATT